>WYDI02009826.1:0-160069 GCA_009867235.2 Psittacus erithacus
AAAGAAAAAGAAAAAGAAAAAGAAAAAGAAAAAAAAGAAAAAGAAAAAGAAAAAGAAAAAGAAAAAGAAAAAGAAAAGAAAAAGAAAAAGAAAAAAAAAGAAAAAGAAAAAGAAAAAGAAAAGAAAAAGAGACTGATTGAAGTAAATCACAGCATTTTTTATTTTGCTTTGGTTTTGTTTTAACCACAAAACTGTTTTTAAAGATCTGCTTGAGATTTTCCCCAATGCTTCGGTTTAATCACTGAATCAAAAAAAACACCTTATTGTTTGCCTAGTTATGTTAATGAGCCCCAACCCAATGAGCTAACCTTTAAATTACACAACCTCTTCATTAGTCTCTCAGAATGCTGCAAAACCTTTAATTCTTTTCCTTCTGAAAGATTCTCTTAGCAGGACTTGAAAGCAAGACTTTTTATCTAAGATACGATCAAAATTTTAATTATTTTCTCAAGTGCTTATGTGTCGGATACGTAACGGGAAGTATCAGCAGGAAATTGATTTGACAGACACTAATGTTGCATGTTCACCGGTTCACCAAATTACACCAGCCATATTATCACGATGGGCATGAATGGTTCTGGCCCTACAGTAAACCAAGGACACCTAATGTGGTCTAATTAGGACAGCAGTACACAGATAAGTAATACAGTCTTAAATGAGGGTTAGGGTGTCATTCAGCAAGTCACTTAAGAACCTTGCTTTGTGGATGGACTTTCACACACTTTTCTAGGGGTTTATATATGCTGATGTCTTGAAGAACTAAGACCTAAATATATCTAGTTATCTAAAAAATGTCATAGCTAAAATCCTGAGAGGTTTTGTGGTTTTATCCTTTTTTCCTAGCTGCTTACAGGTGGCATTTTTAAGCACTGCATTTAAATCTCATGTTTCACTAATGCCAAACAAATTCTCGAGACTTGGCAGTACTGCTTGTTTTTTGTTGTGAAAGGTGAAGCAAAAAACATGGAATTTTTTTTTTGTTTGTCTTCCCCATGTCGCTGAAGTGTTCTTCTGGAGGTAAACTATAAAAAATTCCATCAATGAGGACCCACAGTGCACAGTGGTTGGTATTGGTGATAAAGATTGCGTCTTTAAAAAACAGCAGATATAAGATACACCATTACTGCAGGAACTTTAAGAGCAAGGAAGCAGAAATGAGCTTTCAGAATAGCAGCCAGTTTGGTATTGGGATTTTTGTTTTAATTCCTGCTGAACAGTAACTGCGCATTTCCCTTTTCTTCCTTTTGTTCTTTCCATTTCATTTTTAATACTGTTTTATAGACAGGGCTGGAGAAAGTTTTGTCAACTTATGATTACTAAGTGCAGATGACTGGCATGCCAGGCATTTCTACAGTACTGAAGCTCTTTCAAAATTCCATCCACACACATCCTCACAACGATAAAACAGAAACTCTATAAAAATATGAAGAAAGGGACAAAACTAAACCTTTAGCTTCATATGGGGATATTTTTTTTGTTGTTTTTGCTACAAAGCTGTAATTGGCCTAGTGATAAATATCTTATTATAAACTTGAACATCAACTGATGGTGAAAAAAAAATATGATGGAACTTGTGACTGAGAGAAAAGTAAAAGGGTATAAATGACTGGCAGTTCCCATTTCTTTACAAGTGTTACATTTCAGTCCCTTGCCACTACCACATGTTTCCTGTTCACAGATAATTTGTACAACATATTTTATCATTCAGTTTTAGACATAGTTGAAAGGCTTTTGCCTAAGGCTTGGAACACTTTGAAAATTGTATACCATTTGCAAGGCTTTCTTCTGCTTCACTGTGCAATTAGGTGACTGCCTTTCTGCAGACACTGGATTTATCATATGTGGAATTGGGTTTTTTTCACCAAGGTGAACTGGGAACAAAAATGCAAGTAGTTTTTCAGTAACCCACAGACAAGGGATTAGTGTGCCAGCACAAAGCTTGTAGGCTGCCTGTCAGTTGCAAACTGGACGTGGTTTCCTCACAGAAGAAGTATTGTGAGCCACAAAGTTTCCTACAAATATACTCTGTCTCCCTGTTCTTACATAACATGTCTATACGGGATTTAAACTTCTAAGGCGCAGAAAAAGCATCTGTCCAGAATAATATTTTTTCTCTATTTTCTAATGTGACTATTCATGACAGTGTTGATTTTTTGTTCCCTTCCTTCGCCCCCCTCCACGCGCCACCCCTTGCTCTCTCTTGACTAAACTTTGCTCTCTTCTAAAGTGTGAAGATACTGATGTGCTAAGAGCTTCCCCTGCTGGAAGTTCCTAGCAAAAGGTGCTGTAGCCAAGTAGGGATGGATCTGGGACTAGCTCCCAGTTCAGCTAATTTATGTGCTCGGTTCCTGTCAAACAGAGAGTACATAATGTGACTTGAGATGCTGATTAAATTTCATGTGTATTTCTATGTTCTAAATAAACCAAATTTTAAAGTCAGATTTGAGCAATGGTAGTTTATAACCCTCATTACAGCAGTTTGTATTTTTCCACTGATATATGTGAGGAAAAAGGAGATAAATTCAGCCCTTTTGTATAATGTATCTATATGCTTCCACAAGGTCATCTTCCTTTCCAGTGAAGGATGTGGAGGACTCTTAATAAGTCAATTTTATCTATTAGAAACATACAATTGTTTAATAAGAATGGAATTGTGATTTCATTATTTGCTTTTGATTGCAGACATCCTACCTGTGGAAACAGTGAGTGTGTAAGCACATAAGTGAGCTGCAAGGAAGAAAATCATATTTCTTCAGAGTACATGTCTTTCTTGAGCAATGATTGCCAAACTATACCAATTACCTCTTCTGAAAACTTTGGAAAAGCTGTATTTTTCAAATAAAAAAATAATAGAATTTTAATCTGATTCTTTAGCTATCCATATCAGAAATATCTGGCTGCAAATTCCTCAGCTTCTTAAAAGGTAGGCAAAATATTATTACTTAAATAGTGTAAGGGCAATAATATACTTCTGATAGACTGGGTTGTAAATGTGGCTGCTTCTTGCTTGCACAAGCAAGCGGGATTGTCTTAGCCACTCCTTAAGGTCTATCTGCCTTTGTGTAGACCAGCAGTGTGACTTTGGAGAAAATTGCTTCTGTTAGCACTGCCATCTCTGTTGATTTTGCCTGGTTGGATTAGAAGGGGTTTCTTTGAGGCACAGGCTAATTCTCTCTCTATGGGTTTATAAAATTCCCAGTGCTCTGAAGCAGGTGGCACAGTGGCTGGATTAGTGTGGTATTGCCTCTGCAATGGGATGCCCCAACTTGCAAAGGTTTGCAGTAAGGTTGCTGCAATCTAAAAGGTTACTTAGAAGACCTCCCCCTGCCAAAGTGTTTCTTTCCCCACCTGAACCACAGGGCTCACCTAGGGATGTATGTTGCATCCTACTGAAATATGGACATTCAGGGCAGTACAAGAGAAAACTTTCCCTCTCCAGATGTAGCCTAAGGAGGGCTAAGTCACAGCAGAGCTGCCTTAGTGTGAGAATCAGCGAATATTTGGAGAGCTCCAGAGCTCCCACCATCTGTACACATGCAGATACACAAGTAGATGGAAAGCTTCCAAAGGAAGTTCCCTTTCAATCCCCATAACATTCCCTAGACCCAGCCAGCAACTTGAGCTTGGTGCCAGAGGAGCGGAGGATTTCCTTCAAATTCTTTACCTGGCTCAATTTAATTTGCTGCCTGGTAGAAGACACAAAGAAGCTACAAAAAAACACTGGATCATGGGATTTCCTGATCTAAATGTAATGGTGAACACAGATTGACTCCCTTCTTTCTGTAGTATCCATTGTGCTTTGTCCCAAGTGGGAAATATGGCTTGCCAACAGAGGCAGCATACATTGTACACAATGACAAGAATAAAGCTAAATATTATGCATATTCATTTCATGCAATCCTAAACACAAATGTCCCTCCTGGATATAACAGAAATGAAGATTTTTATTACTTTTTTTTCCCTCAACTAAGGAGCTGCTTGGTCTTTTTAACCCTTTCTTTTCTCAGTTGTGCAATTTGCAATAACATACAATGGTATTTCTCTTCATCTATTATGAGCAAGTAATCTTTAATTAGTCTTCTCTTTAGTACAGCTAAAGCTGCATGACAATTTCATTGGCTAGTTTCTCAGTGCAGTTCATCAGTAATAACTAATTTCAAGTTTCCAGAAGGCAGTGGTACAATTGTTCTGTATGTGCACTTTAGATTTTCTGTAACTTTTAACTTTTCTAATCAATCCATCTGACATGGGTTTCATGTCCTTTTATTCATATTGATGGGGTAAATATAGGTTCATGTCCTACTTCAGAGTGCCAAGAATTCTGTTTTTGAATATGAACCCTGAAAAAAACCAGCGTAGCAATGCTGTCCCTGCAGAACACCTCTTTGACAAAATTCTTAATGGTGTTAACACAGGACTTATTTTCAAATTATTATGTTCTCATTTAAATGTTTACTTGTCAAATGTAGTTAAAGTGGAAATTATTATTTTATTATAAAAATCAGACCTCCATCCTGAAAAGTACACCAAAAATGTTCATTTAGATCCTGACCTAATAGTGCTAATTTCCGGAAGCATAGGAAAAGCATAACCATGTGGAAGCCAGTTCAACCTGGACCACAAATTTCTTGAAACAGTTGCTTCCAAGAGGCAGTGTACCCAGGTAAGCCAGGATACTTCATTCCACAGCCAAAAAATTTTCTTTTTATTTCTGAAGCAATCACCTGGGCTGTAATTTATGATGAAGTGAACTGTGGGTTAGGTTGGCAGATAATAAAAAGTAATTCGGTGATATGCAGTTTTTTCATTATGACTTGTTTTTCTCTCTTTTGAAAAAGCAAAATATGATAATTTTCATCTTTATAGAAGCATTCTTCTTCCCCATTTTCTTTGTATGAAACCTCTGCGTTTAACACAGTGTGAAATACAGTACTAACGTTCAAAGCTGGCAGCTGTTGTTCCTGATTTTTTTTCTGGATACTAATCAGCATAGCGTATATGAGGAAATGCTCAGCAACTTATTTGTTAAAATGAGTGAGCATACAAACTCAGAATTCTGGTATCTAAAATAATAAAGCAATGAATAAAACAGGTTGCAACTAAATTCTGCATGTACCAAAAGAACTTATGTTTTGACATTGTGTGCCTGTATAATTATTTACATTTGCTTGAAATATTCACAAATTAATTCTGAAATTAGTTTTTACCTTGCTGGTGCATGCATATTTAAAGAAAAAAACTATAATTTCTTCTATTTATTATTATTATTAATGCATAGCTATTGATAATACATTATCAGAAGGATACTCTTTGGCCACAGTAGATATGGGAAACTGACACAACAGGTTGCAAAAGAAGTAATGAGTGTAGAGCCATGGCAAACCCCTAAATAGTTCATTTAGAGCTGGACTATAAACACCCTGACAGACGCACCACTTCTTAAGATGTGCGTGGATGATCTTCTAAGTTCGGAGCCTGCCTGCAAGGCTGGAACATATAAAATAAAAATGAAGGCTAAACAAGAAATTATTTAAAGAAGTGCTTTAGCAGAAACACAAAGCTATTTGAACATGTGTTCTCTCTGACCACAAGCAAACTGGGCATTTTATATTGATAGCGAACAAGCATCACAAGCACGTCTCCAAGCCATGAATTTACAAGTGATAGGTCTATTGCACCTCTAAATAGCAAGCTCAGAGTTTGCATTTTATAGTTAGTGTAGAGTCATATATAAACCCAACAAAATATAACCCATCATTGACTGGGAAGTTTGCTCTTGTATGCCTGTGGTACCATGACTATTTTGGATCCTGGCCTGTACTAGTCACATTAAGAGGCACCCAGGGATCTACACTGACTTTAATTCCAGTTTTCATTTACATAAACAGAGCTGGAATGCAAACAGTCTCATACCCAGAGTGCAGCATTGGTTCAATCCCCACAAGTAGCAGATCTGAAGCAGCCAAACACCCTGTAGGAAGGCAAGTTCTTTCTGTCCAGACCTGTTGCTCTGCAACCTCCCAAGCTCCGAGCTGTAGCTGCTGTCCTCTGACTTGTCAGGGATGAGCTTCATCCTAATGAAAAATCAATTAAATATTCAGACATACATTTTTTCATTAGACTGAATTGTTGCTTTCTAGCCAACCCCACTTGAGTATGCTGAAATGCTTATGTGAGGGCTGAAATTTTCAATTCCTGAGGTCAAAATTGGGTTTATGCTATTTTCCCATCTACATCCTTCAGTGTTTGAATGAGTTGGCTTTAATTCACACTAACATATTAGCTAATTACTCTAGGAGAAACTCTGACTTAAAGCTATCAGAACCAGAACCTTCCTGTCTTCCAACATCAGTGAATGCATGTGTGAGGTAATGACTGGATCTGCAGCCACTGCAGTAAGCCTCTACTGCTTCTGTTGAACTGAGGAATTTCAGATTAATCCATTTCATTTTAAAAGGACAACAGCATCTTGTTTTGCAGGTCTGATTGAGTCAGGTAGGGAGAGTTTGACGTTTTAAGCATCCATCTAGCATACGTGTTTTGTGCCATCTTTGAACATAAGGAAATCCAGTTTCCCTTGCATGCACAAAAAATTTTGGTCTTCAAAATAGTCCTATATCAGAAATGTTTCAGATTTAACATGCAAATTTGGCATGAAAATAGCCTTTTTGGAGAAGCAGGCCACAACGTTATTCTGGATGAATTGATTTTTGTATGAGCAAGTTGGAGTCTGAGAACATAGTAGGTTTTTTTTTTTTCCACTACATTAATGCCTACCATGGTGAAACGACATGCAAGCATACAGCTGATTTGAGTAAAATGGAAAACAACCTTAAGTATGGCATCCTTTAAGTGTAATGTTTGCTCTTTTGGATGTTCCAGGAATATTCTGTTAATATAATCTCCAAACAAACTGAATAATGATTTGCATTTAGAGTACACTTCTTTCTATAGCTTAAATTAGCTCTGTGTCTAAAAATGAACTTTACAATTGTATACAGGACTTTTCAGCATAATGAAGCTAACATGACACTTACTTGCATTGGAGGGATGCCCAGCAAGTGTGCACAAGGCAGCTCTTCAGAGTTAGTGGGAAGAAAGATATGTATTTCCTGAGAAACTATTGAAATACATATTCCGTGATGAAGCCACTTAGGCCCCTGCATTGATATTATGGAATTTAGTAATGCACCAGAAACCTGTATGCTCAGCATAGCCTGGTTGTCCCCTGACAGGCATCTCTACAGTTTAGACTGGATGCTGTCTAAGACAGACAGACTAATGAAATGAGTTTTCCCATAATTTGAGTCTTTTGCTTCTTTAAGCCTCTGCCTGGAATAACCCAGTTTTCCCTCACAGTCTCTACATCATCCCAGACAAGACACAGCAAAGCTGCTAGACAATATATCATTTCTGATCAGATGCAAGCTGCTGCCAAATGGGATATGTGAACTGAACTCTAGCTGTCTTACTCTTACAGGAGGTTATAGGGGTTCTTTACTCAGCTACCAATACTTATGAAAATGTTAAGTATTTCACAGGCTTTGAGACATATTCGTCTTTCAAATCTGTTTGATTCAAAAACCTGGTTGAACTTAACAGGTTCAAAAATCACTAGGAGGAAGTGGGTAGTAAGCAGATAAAAGAGACAGTACAGCTGCATAAAACGTGGGGGAAAATGGGAAATCTTTCATGGATATCTACTCACAAAAAATCAACAGCTCAGAATGTGCCAGCTAGTCAATGTCTCAAACTGGCTGCTTGCCATGTCTTGAGTGGAGTCTGAGTTATTGCTTAACTAACTGCAATTGTTTTGAAATCCAAATAACTAAGACACCACCTTTTTCTGTATGTATTTGATACTGCAACAGGCACTGCTGATCAGGTCTATATACTGGGTCCTCTAGTTTCTAAACGGAGGCAGTCTCTTTGTTCTACTTTCCTGGACTGGAAATGGTCCATATCTAAAAAAAGCCAACACATGGGACAAAAGCCATCTATTTTCAAAATCCGTGGTAGAAACCAGGGTTATGGATCAGATTACAGATGGTTTTAATTCCTTGCTTTCATTTGCTGTCATAATCCTGGGGTCTTTTTATTACTGAGGTCTGAAAATGTGCAAAATGCATGGAAGACAGGTCAGAGAGCTACAAGCCACATGTGAGCTGGCCGCCACTTTGCACGGCTCTTGACAGCTACCTTTCTGCTAGTGAATTAATCAGCAGGTTGGACCAGGCCTATAATCATCCATGCTTCTCAGATGCTAATATGCTCCTTGACGTATTTTGGGTACATACCCACTAGTAGTCTCCCGGGTATTGTTCAAAGAACAGGTTGAAGTAGGGGCAGTCTCTAGGTGCTACCTACTTGCTCTCAGAAAACAGCCTCTTCTCATTTTATTAGTATAGACTTGGATACTAGAGCCATGCTGGGTGCTAGCTCAGGTACTAAAAGCATGCTAATGACATTAGGATTAACACTTATACTTGGGACAGTTAGCTGAGTTTTCAGAAAAAACCATATATAAGGGGTGACACTACCTAGCAAAAAAGAATAAGGAAAAGTAAACAAATGAAAAATAAACAAACAAGAAATAAACAAACAAACATTGGGGTCTTACTTTGTACCATCCTTAAAAACAGGTAGGGGCATGGAGATATGATGGAAATGTTTTTCCATGGTCCTGTCCAGAGTAGGTATGTATATCTCCATCTCAGAATTCTGACAGCCATTCTCACACTGGTTGACCTGTCCACTGCTATCAGCTGAGGAAAAGCCCGGTTGCTGCCCATTTGTGCAGCCACACTGTCTGTACTGTCAATCAGAAAGGGAAGTGAGGTAGGAGCAGCTGTGAACAATGACTCTCTTTCCCTGAAGGCAAAGAAAATGTTCATCTGCCCAAATCTACCAGTTACCACTGCTTTGTTCCAGCAAGTGTGCATGAATTTAAGTCTGTCCTCCTAGGCAAATACATAAAAGAATTAAATTAAGATGCATGTACAGCCTTAGCTTTAGCATTCAGATGGTTCAACATTTTTAACTATGAACTTAACTTTTTATATATGTGGAATTTTAAGACTGTGTCTCTGTATATACCTGTATATGTACTCTTGGGCTGCTGAAAAATTTTTCTCGGAAGATAATTTAAACAAGATACAGATTTCCTACCAAATGTGCTGGATATTTCTGAGAAAACCAGAAAAAAATAACAAGAAATTAAAAAAGCAAACACCTCCCCCAAAAAAAAAACAAAACAAAACACTGCAAAAAACCCAACCACCCAAACAAAAACAAACCCAAACCAAAAAAGCAAACCAAAAGAAAAAACACACACACACATTCTTTTGCTAATTGTGGTGTGTGATTTTTTTTATTTTTCCAAAAGAAGTGGCAGCCCCCCCCCTCCCTTTTTTATTACTCTTGTTAATGCCATTTGAAATAAATGGCTTTGCTCTCTTTTATTCCAGAAAAAAACAAAACAGCATGGGGAACATCAGAGGGGAAAAACAATAAAATTTTGACATTTCCCATGAAAGCTAAATTATTTCTTAAACCAGCTGAAATAGACACCCAGGAACATGCTGATGCTTTTCAAATTGTAGTAGATAGAAGTACTTAATCACCAGTTTAAGCAGGAAATGGGCACCAAGGGAATTTTTCATGGCGTGATTTAGCTATATGCAAATCTGTGTACTGTAGTACTGAGGCACCTAGGAGTTGAACACTGTAGAGCTTGTCAAGGGATTAGGTAACAATGAAGATTTAAGAGCCAGGAAAAAGCTAGATGTAGGTAGGGAATACTATCCTGGTCAATATATCCTCTGGTGTAGGCAGATAGATAAACACGTAGATAAAACTTCCTACAGCAATGTTCAAGCAAAATGCACTACAGGCAAGAAACTGAAAAGAGGCTCCCACAAGACATTGACAGTTTTTTTCCCTTTTTATTCCTTTTTACTGAATATTTATGGTATTAGAAGCATCATGAAAAACCTCAGGACTGAGCCCATTGTGAACCTAAACCTTCAGGGGATGCAATGCGTAATATTTCTTATCATTAACATGGATGCCACCAAGTTCGTGGCTGCATCCTAGTTAGTAAATAATTTATACATGTGGACTAAAAGTGGTACTGCTGTAAAGTATATGCATAAGGGCTTTTTTATAAACAAACTAAAGATGTAAATAAATTGCAGCTTCATGTTTTCATACAGTCAGTATTTTGCATCATAAAAAAGTCTACATTAAGAAATATTCTGTTATCCTCTAAGTATACACATCAGTTTCTATCATGCTCGCAATAGCTCAGTTGCTACCTGTAAAGTAGCTACATCAAAACTGCACCAAGCTTCCAAGATGTGAGGAAGCAGTTTATGTTTTCTTAACTTTAGACTCCCCAGCCTTGGAATGGTTGGGTTTTGATACTGGAAGGTTCCCCTGAACCACCCTGGATGGATGAACAGCTGTTATGGGGACAGGGCAGCCAGCACAAAAAAATAAAACAGACATCTAAAATGCATTAGGCCAAGATATTAGGCTATTCCAAAGGATGATTATGTGTTCCCCTTAGGATGGGATAAGCTGGTCTACAGTGGCACGTGCCTCTGCATTGAGGAAGTTTTTCTGACTAGCAAAGAGGAATTAATCCTATCCATATGTGTTAGTCCCTTCAGGACTAACAGTCCCTTTAGGGTTGATGTGGCAGGAACCCCCACCTCTTACATGGCTGACAAATGACTGAGCAGTGACTCTCGGGCTTTCTCTTCCTAATTTTGATGAAAAATTTCAGCTGGCCTCACAGTCACGTCCATGTGAAGCTGAAACACAAAGAACTTTACATAGGATAGGAAAATCATTCCCCACTATTGAAGTGTCTGAGAAATGTTGATCCTGAAGTGCACATGAAAGTAAATAAAAGCAATGATCCTTAGGTTTTGTACCACATGTTGAGCTCGATGTATATCACTGGGTGTGAAAACCGACTACTCAAGTCAATGGCTCAAAAAACCATGTATTTCAGTCCTCTGCCTCAGTTCACCATCTTAAAATCAATGAGAAAGTACTTCTTTTTAAATCTCCTTTATCCTTCATATGTGTCCTTTGTGGATTGTAAGTCTCTTATTGTTTAGTCTTTACTATATTTTGAAGGCGGTCCTAATTAGGTGTCTATGTAATACATAGGAATAATAACAATTAATATCAATATCACATTTCATTAGATTTATTGAATTCTGGACCATTAGTTGATAGGAAAGGGTTTCTTTGAGAATGCAAACTCAAAGTTATTTTTTGTTGCGGTTTTGGTTGTTTCTTTTGGGGCATTTTTACAATGCAGACCAAGGGAAGACTTGCATTTGCCTGGCTCATGCTGTGAGCTGAAAGTCCTGTGACTGTGATGGAACGGATTTGAGCCCAAGGTATAAGTGGTACTGAGAATTAGGATACCCTGATACATGCTCAGTGTATTACCTTTATGAGCATGTGGCTTTTGGAATACAAATGCCCAATTTTCTACTAGACACAAGACCTGGCAATAAGGCTTATGTTTTCCCAAAAGCTATTGTGTAAGTTAAAGATTTAAGAAGGTCTGGAAATACTTAGGATTTGAATTGGCTGGAAAAAATTCTGTCTACACCAAATGAACACTAAAAGCCTTAGTGAAGATAGAACTTTTAATGTAGGTTGCCAGATAGCGGTAGGCACGCTTTGCCCTAGACCAAGTGCTGCTAAGGAGGGATGGGCTGCCAGGGCAGAAAAGCAGGAGGCGTGCTGGAGTCAGTTCCATGAGGAACACGAGTGCAAAAAGTAGTACAAGAAAGTTTGCATAGAGCAGTAAACCAAGCTGCTTGAGGAAGGATATTGCCCTGAGCAGTGAGACATGGTGATGCCTCTCAACTGAATGGGTATTAAAGATCTGGCTTGACGTGCCACTCCAGGGATGCGGATCAGTTGTGGAGGATTCTTCACGAGTGGAGAACACACAATTACTTTTTATGTGCAAGATACTCTAATTATCCTGTAGGGATTCATTTTAGGTTACAGATTTTTTATTGAAAACCATTTAATTTTTAGTGGCTGTCACTTGAAGTGGACAAAGTAAAGGAGCACAGGAAAATTACTTAGCACAGGTCCAGACCCTTCATCATTTGCATACATACATATAATTTTTATCTTCTGCTCATACAGAATGGCAGTGAAACTCTAACATGTATGGAATACAGTGTATTGCCAGTGTCAGATCATTAATAGTATGAACAAATACGTCATTTTACATTACACCTGTACTCATTTTCTGGATAAAATTAATAGCAAATATTTATGTACAAGTCTTTTACATAATATTGTAATACTGAACTTTCATGGTCAATAAATATCCACAGTTATTGTAATAAAGAGCAGAAAAACAAAGCAAAAAAATTCCAAGACTTTTGGGAAAGGTTGTAAATTCATATGCCTCAGGGCATAAAAGAGTCTGCATATTAGGAAGAAATTTTCTCTGTGAGTAAGTTGTCTGTAACAACTTGCTGCAGTTTCTGGCACGCTCATCTGAAGCTACTTAATTTTGTAAACGGTTTACTGAAGAAAGTGGACAACTTATCTCAGCCAGTATGTCCTTTGTGTACTCACATGAAAAATGAGAGCCTCTTATATTATGCCTACTATGAGCAGTTTTGTCTGCTGTAACTCTTGCTCTTGATACTTCTCCAAATGCAAAATAAACCAATTGCTGGATAAGGTTTCCTTTTCTAGATACCTTCCCTTCTTGCTATTGCTATCCCCATTGCAGAGGACTGTAAAATGCCATCTCCTTGCATTGCAGGCAAATATCATGTCTGGGAAATGATACCTGTATCTCAGTAGAGTGCCCTCAGTACAGTTGGCAGTACCATAGGAAGAGAAAGTGATCAGCTGCTGGTCCCTGCTAAGTTTTCCCCCTAGCACTGGGTGGCACAACTGAGGCTCTTCTTCACCTGCCTGATGCTTGTGATTGCAGTGATTTTCCATAAGAAGGTGGTTGTAATTAAAATGATAATTAAAATTCACTATGTGAACCCCATCATAAGGGGATAACATTTCAGAGGGTTTGAGCAGAAGCTACAAGTCCACTGCCTCAGGAGAGGACAGTCTTTGCTTTTCCAGTGTTCATGCAACTTGCTTTATGTGGGCTTTTTAGACATGGAAACTCTACGGTATGTTCCCCAGTAGTACTATATGTAGACATGGTCTGCATGGGCTGTCACATATACCTTACATTTCTTTCCTCCATCCCTGTGAGAATGTAGACCCAGGCAGAAAACCCAAAAGGAAGCTGTACTTGAGTCTCAAGAAGAGGTTACAAGTTACAAAGCATAAGTATTCAGCCTTCGTCTCAAGGGGTCTCCACTGGGACAGTGGTCCTGCTTCTCAGAAGGGGTGGCTGGAGAACCAGCACTATTACAAGCATTTAATGCTACACCTATTGGTTTGATTTTGGACATCTCAGCGTGAAGTCATTGAAAGCTGCAGGAATTCCGCACATTGGAAAATCAGACCCAGTTTGCCTTAAACTAATTATCCAGAGCAAAAAGCCTCTATGGAAAAATTTTACTCCAGTTCTTTATAGATATTTTCTTTTTTTTTTTTTTTAATTTTATTTAAAGGTGTAACAGCACTTTCCCACTGCAGCAATTTTTGGTATATCTATTGTTTTCTGTGAATATGGAATACTGGGTTTTGTATTGCTAGTTAATAACTTTTGTTACATCTCAAATTTTCTAGGCTTATTTGCATGGATGTAATATAAATCACCTGTCCTGGGATTTTCCCACTGTGCTCCACATAAGCACAGTCAGTAAGGCTATGGTGAGCATGGGACTTGTCAGTGAGGGTTGGTACATGGGTGGTCCCAAGTCATTTGGTCCTAAACCCACAGTAGCCTTGGTTACAGCCCATCCCTGGAGCCTACAGTAAGATATAGGCTTTGTCTCCCACTACAGTCTCCAGCCAGATGGAAGTACTTCTGGCTACTGGACAATTTCCACAGCAGGACTAAATTTTGGAGCACTGGCAGAAGTTTTCAGTGTTGTTAGTTCAAATAAGTTTGAAGACTGCTGGATTATAGGACAACTTGTGTTTTAGCAAGCTGCTGCCCGAGGATTTTTCAGAAAAATAGAAGAAAAAAGGAGAGCGAAATAAAAGCATATGAGCATATGCTAAAGTGGTCTTCTGACTTGGGGCATTTCAATTTTAACTCTGTGGATTGCAGATTGTGGGAACTCAGAATTTTTACAAAGCAAATCCAAATCCAAGTGTCTCAAATTGACCACCCAAAGTCAGAAGCAGCTTCTGACAATTTTTGCTGTTATTCTGTGCATGAATTATTAAACTGCTATAAATTACCCATTCATCTTCAAATTCTAAACTGAAAGACTGTACATTCTGTATAACACAGAAAACCAAGATTATGCAGATGGAAAATACCTCTCTGCTGCAGTTTTCTCCTAAGATGCCTTACAAATACCGAGCATGTAGCTCCTGCACAGAATGCAGCTGGGTGTTATTAAAATACTTCTTGAGGGATGGTACAGCAAGATGTTATATGCATGGAGAGAGGAGTATCTGAGGTTTTCACCAAGAGGCATTAATTCCAGGAAGCAATGTTCACAGGAAGGTGTGGTGCTCCTTTAAGCAGTGATATTAACGCTTGCTAATTTGTTTGAATACCACTGCCTGAGAATTTTATGATTGCTTTCCCCTTCCCTGAGAACTTCAGTGGAGACTGATATGCTAGGACTACTAATACATACTTTTACAACCTATCAGCAAGATCTTCAGGGGCCTTCCTCCAAAATACTAGCAGCCACCCTGGTGATGACCAAAGTTTGCTGACTCTGTTAATAAGTAATATCCATTAATTCAATAATCCACCTGAAATTAGGATTCTAAGCAGTTAACTGTATTAGCTCTTATGGATACTTCTGAAACTGTATCACATGACAGTTTTCAATCTCAGTGAGCTACTCCAGGTCAGCAAGTAAAAGGCAGTAGCAAAGCAAAGCAAAACATGTAACAAATTCAACGAGCATCTATTATCAGCCTGATTACACACTGCACCACACAGAGTCCTAATGATTTCAGTGAGGCTCCATGCAGCATAAGGAGTCTCCGATGCAGATTAGTTTACAAGATCAGGGTCTCCATATGGAGCATCTCCTCCCTCCACCCCTTCCTGTTCTGTATAGAGCAGCGTAAAACAAAAGCCTGCCTTTTTGCATATTTGCAAGGTTTTAGTTGTCAGTAGGCTTGTAGAATGATTTAAACAATAATAGCTAAGAAAATATTTCTCAGTGCTTTTTCAAGCCTATATTGTTTTATCTTACTTTGGTCACTTGCTGCAATCTTATCTGTCCAGTCACCTTTCTAAAATTATTTTGATGCATTCCTGCTGCCACAGCATTATGTATAGATGCCTAGATTCTGTTCTCAGGCATAGTTTTGTGGAGTGGAAGGACGGGGTGTATAATATAAAGTGAAAAAAATCAAATGTCAGAAACTTCATATTGATACTTTGATCAGAAGCAACATGAGACTGAAAGTTTTTGAACAACAAACCATTTGAGAGTGTGTAACATGCTTGTGAAAATATTCATAGCATAATTAGATAAATAACAGATCCAGCGTCTATTTTTACTTTCCCTTGATGAGAAGCTTTGCAGGAGAGACTGCTGGTAGTTAATTCTCCCTAACAACAATCTGTGTAATCACAAACCCCAATTAGCTGTGCCTGTTCTATGCTATACAAACTATTTCCTTAGCGCTTCACATCACTACTTTGTAATTAGCTTTCATCTACACGAGCTTTGACTAAAAAAATATAAAAGAGTGTAAGTGATTGTACTGCCACTCAGTATTCTGCGAAATAATCGCTAGCGATTTCAATCAGATTAATTTTATCACCCGTATTAAGGAAAATTACCTCCCTCTTCACTCTCTACAGCTGAGGGCTATTTCATTTCCTGAGATGTTCATAAAAGCATAATATAAAGCAATCTGTAATTGTAAATATCCTTCCCTAATAACTTTGAGATATTTCCTTAATACATCTTTACATTTGGAGTTTCCGTTCCATAAAATACAGTAACAAGTGCTCTATTATGCTTTAAGTGTGTGCTGTTAAGCTGGACAACTTAGCACTGTCCTTCCTGTTTTTACATAGGGTTATATTTAACTTGCAGATAATGGGAACAAGGTTTAAAAGTGATGGAGCGGAATAATGGCGTTACAGCAATAATATATCTTGCCTTTGTGAGGAATAGAACTTTACGGCCTATTTCAGGTCAGCTAACACCAATTCTATTTTTCACACCTGACAACTTTCACCTTCACCCACACTCCAGATGGGTATTAAAAACTACTTTCCAAACAAGACTGAGGTTTGGCTAAACCTACACCTTGGGAGAGCTCTTCTGATACTTAAAATTCAGTTAAAATAATATAATATAAAATAAAAATGGTCAGCTGGCAACAGCTACATGCCACTGGCTTGTGTGGTGAACCTCTCAGGTATTCAAAGAGCAAAGCAAGCTGTCAGGTCCTACATGAGGGATTATAAGGGGAGAATGTCCATAACAGCGATGCTTGCATGTTCAACTTCTGCAGGGAGGACATGTCTTTAGCACCTGGTTTATGAGAGATGTGAGGTGTGTGCTAAGAGGATCACAGCAGCTCAATATATCACCACCACCAAGATTCATTAAGGTGTTCAGGCCACCAGCACTTTTCACTGAACACAGATGTAGGAGATGTGCACATGGGATAAGTTGTGCGGGAAGCTCCCACCCTGGGAAGCTGGGAACATAGCTGACTGTTCCCTGAGCTGGTCAGACTCCCTTTTTTGTCTGTAAGTGTTGGTCCTGAATATACCTGTGCCTTAAAAAAAAATGCGTTAAAAAAAAATGCATTAAAACAAGAAAACAGAACAAAAAACCCAACACAAAAAGCACTGAGTAACTAATGTACATTTCAGCTATGCATGTATGTGTTTGCATTGCAAGGCTTTCCTCCAGTATCCTCAGATTCAGCACAGGGGTACAAGGTGTGTGATACAGAAAGAACATGGCTCACATCATCAGGACCCACACAGCCCAAGGCTGGTTGAAGTTGCCTCTGTTCTCCTCAGAAAGAAGTCTTCCAGCCTTTCAAATGTGAAGGCATCTGGTCATCTGGGCAGCCTCTTTTATCTATGCTCTGTATTTTGCTTTAGCTGGCTTATTCCTTGGACAGTCTCACATCTAATTACTGCAATTTGAGAGCTGTCTGCACATAGGAAGTCTACCTGGCATGCTGGAGAGAGGACTAACATATGACAAAGACCAAGATGAATGAGGGAGCATCCCCATTGCAGAAGGAGAAGTATCCTTGCTTCCTGCACTGGGATCTGAATTGTTCCCAAATAGCAAAGCCCCAGGGGAAAGTGAGGTGTTTGCACAGAAATCACGTGGATTTCTCCAGCACACTGTGAAATGCTGCACATTACTGTAGGTCCCTTGATGCCTGGAGACCCTATACTATGTGTGAGATGAAAAATAACATACGGTATCTTGAAATGTTATGAAGTGTTTTGGGGTTGTCAGAGAGGTGATACTTTTTTTTTCAGTGTCACGGTGTCAGGATATGGAGGATGTTGCAGGTTCACTATTCACTAATCAAATTCATTGTGCTTACCCTTCTTTCTACAGGAGTAAGGTAAACTTTCAAACCATTTGAGCAGTCACATGAAGAAGTTCATTCGCATCTAGAGCAATGCTTTGACTGTTTACAAACATGCCTCATGGATAGGACACATCACATAGGCTGCAATGGGCTAATTTCCCTTTGCTGTTCACTTAAGACAGAGGGCAGACATATAACCTCCGCTCTTTCCCAGTATACATGTTTCCATAATGACAGAAGACACTAAAGACCAGATTATGCACCTCACTTGAGCATGACAGAGACCTGAAAGACTTAGAATATTATTTTCAATTGCCTGAGTCTCTGCAGGAATCCCTGTGCCTCAACTCTTCCCAAGGATGTTGTCAAGAAAGAGGCCTGGAGATCGTATATCCTCACATTGCATTCCCAGCAGCAGTGTCAGATCCACTCTCTTTTTTTCTGCTTAAGGAGCATGCAGGGACTGGGACACATCAAACAACCACTGAATCCCCTGGGGAAAATAAGACAGAATCATTGCATGAAGAAAGGCTCAAGTTTATACATCTCCAGAAAAACTCAAGCATAGGCTGAGTTTTCATTTTCTTATGCTTAAATTTCCACATCTGAGAAAACCAGCTAATAAACAAAGTCCTCTATTACAGTTTTACAAATGTTGCATGCCCGCTGTTTTATGCTGTCAGGAAATAAAGTGAAACTAGTGAAAATTAAGTATCCCTGGCAAATATCTGAAACTCTTTTTATGTGGAATGAAGATACAGCTAGGGCTGAAAGAACATGTGTTTTCAGTCCCACTGAAAATTTCACTGTCTTCATATTTGCTTTTATCCCAGTTTGGAGCAGAAAGTCAAACACCAACTACTGAAACGTCTGAAAATCACAAAGTTCTGAAATGTCAAAACATGCCATTTTAGTGTTGCTGATCTAAAGGAAATGCTGAATATTACAAAACTGCAATACTGAATATTATTTTTTGAATGAAACCAAAGCATTTCATTTTAGATCAGCTCAATGCCAATCTAAGTCTCCCTGAGATGATCTTGATACCTCACAAAAGCTAGAGTTTAGATGCCTTGAACTATCAATTTTTCACTACTCACTACTATCAATTTTTTGAGTGTGCCACAAGGTACATCACCCATCATTCAAATCCCCAAGTTCACTGTAAATAAGACATCCAGTTGCATCTTGTAAAATGTAATCCACTAAAGAGATGTTTCTGTATGGATCTTGGTCACCAGGATGCAGGCATAATGACACTCCAGGGCAACACAGATAGATAAACATTGAACGGATCTGAAACAAAATATTTAAACAAGTTTTCAGGTTGTTTTGAAGGGTTTTAAATTTTGTTGATACAATCCCAAGCAAGACACTATTTTCCATATTTCTAAAGGCTGGTGATGTACTCGTTCAACATTATTGAACAGATGCATGTCGTTACTGAACAGCATGTATCTGTACAGTGCTAATTCGTAAAGATATCCTGGACTTCATTGGGTTAAAATAATATGCTCTACTGAGTAGCTATATTGATGACTTTTACCACTTTATCATTATAGTTTAGAATACTCTCAGTTATTTTACTGAGATAAAGTTAGCTAAGATAATGACAAGTTTTCTGACCACTATAAATACATATTGCTGTCACATTTAAACTAGTAGATAATTAATGCAGAGCCAGCTGCTACTAATATACAGTACTAAGACTCGTTAATACAAGGCTCTAATAAAGCTGTTAATACTGATAATACCATGCAGTATTTAAAACTGTTGCAAAATATCCCTTGGAATTGTCTCCTTGCTGCAAATGGTTTTGTTACATTTTGGGTTTCTCTTTATAATTAACCTCCAACAGTGTATACCATGTTATCTGTCATAAATAAAGTCAACCCTTGCCTCAAGTGTCCTGCAGTTTAAAAGGCAAGAACAAGAAAGTCAAGATGTGTTAAACATCTACACCAAGCAGGATTTGTTATTTGCCTTATAACAGAAGCTGGAGACCCACTCCAGCACAGGACTTCATTGGTTGCGTGCACATTGCAGACAGATAAGAAAAGATAGTCCTCGTCCTGAAGAGCTTGAATTAAAATAATATAGATCTAGAGGAAAGTATAGCTTTACAAAATTGCTTTTTGCTTGTAAGAGTCTCTTCTTTCTGCTTTTCCTTCAAACCCAAGAAAACCTGCTGTAGGGATGGGCACTTAAAGACAAAATCAAAACCTCTTGAAACCTATGAAAGTTTTGGAGTATGCTTTTAAAAACTGAGCTCCTGTTACCCAGATGTCTGAGGAAGATCATACTGTAAACAAAAGGAAAGGATTCTCTGCTAATTCACTCAGTGTTGCAATAAAGCTAACTGAAAATGAGAATAGTTCTGATCACCAGAGTCAGAAATTGGCATTCCAACAGTTTCATAACAGAAATCGGTTTGCCTCTATTTTACTAAATTATACTGTTCAGTAGTTAGAAACTCATTTTATAAGCAAATACATACTTACCTATTTTTTAAGGCTCTGACCCGCTGCTCATCTTAATGGCTTATAAATAAGAGCGTTCCAAGCAGTTGATATTATTTGCCTGATTCTGCTAGACAAAAGGGTAGCAGGCTAGATCTGTGGCTCTAGCTTATTTAGTTTATATGCAAGAAATTGTGACATTAGTCTTCAGTGTGGAACACTCTTGAAATATTATGGAAGCCAAATGATTGTTTTTCTTTGAGAGAAAAAAAAAAAAAAGGCAAGCAAGTATAATTAAACAGGAATAAAAAAGAATGACATGGCAGCTGTGGACTGTGTTATTCTTTGGTCCCTAGATATGGACGGGCATTGAAATAGCCTCTCTTCTGGGAATTCAACAAAAGACACAGAAGGGGAAAAGTAGATTTCTGAGTGCCCAAAGTTAAAACCATCTCACTAAAATAAAGGCAAGAGGGAAGAGGAGTAGACAGCTTCTCTGAACTGTGTCTGTGGACTGGATCTTTGGACTTGTGTATGCTAGCCATGGATGGTCCTATGTCAGGTTCCCATGTGAATTCAAGGAATATGATCACCTCCAATAAGTGGGAAAGACTGTCAGTGATAGATGGAAAAATCCTCTCTGCCCCAGGAGGTATAAGACGACAGTTCAGTGCACAGATCCTAACTGCCTTCAGGCATAAGCAAAAGGCAAGTTTGTGTCAGTGACCAGCATAGTTTCTGACATGCAATATCCATGACACTGAATATTAAGGGTAAGACAGATCAATGCCTCATTTTGTAGAACTCAAGGTTTGTACTCTAAAAGCCTGCTTAGAACATGGTTTTCACCCTAAGAGTTAAACACTGACTAAAACCTTTTTCACATAAAGGGTCCAATTTGCTAATGATTTGTGTCCATGCACAAATCAACTTAATGGCACTATTTCTGGAAATACTACAAGCAGAGAGATAAGTTTCACATTCATCAAAGCTGTTTAAACCCATTTGGAGCCTCTTTTTTTTTTTAAGGAGCGTTAAAAAGATTTAGCAGTTTAATGAGAGATCAAGGCTATTTTCACACAATTATTTGAAATTGTTAAAAACTGCCTGTCCTTCTTCTAAAATCCACATTGTGATGCCATTAGGGCAGCACTAATAGGAGTGTAAACAATGGATATTTTTCCCCCTCCCCTTTTTTTTTATATTGTTTGAAGTTGCTTTAAGGACTATTCTGGCCATTTGGATACACATCTGTCTTCTTCCCTTGAGAAACAGATATTATTAGTAGTAATTTGTGAAGAATCAGAAAATTATTTATCTTTTGACACTGATGACTATACTTACACTCCTGACTCTTACCAACCAAAAAGCTGTTTTTAAAAAGACTTGGTGTTAGCATGATTTTTTTTCTCCTCAGCAGGAGGGATGATCACAAAGTTTAGATCACGGTAAAATCTAACAATTTCTTTTTCCTTTTTTCCTCAAAAATTAATTAACCATATACTCAGTTTGCTACATAGTATAGTTTGTGTATGTTTTATAGTGCTTATCAGTCCCTGTGGCAGTTCTGAGCACTTTCACAGAAAGAAACCTATACAGCCATGTTTTCCTCTAAATCTCATTTTTCCTGAATCAGGCAACATAGTTAAACATAGAAAGAGCAAAGTTTCCATTACTTCTCTCTGATTCAGCCTGCAACAGCCATCAAAATTAAAATTGCCTTTTAATCCAATCTAATTAAAATTAATTGAAAGCACATGCTTTAAGCCAGTTTGCCAAACTGTCAATGTAATCAGTTTGTCTTATTCTAGATAAAACCATACCTGCTTGCTAAAGGTACACATGTTCTGGCTTCTCCATTCATCTCTGAATATTAATAAACTACCCAGAAGGCAGGTGAGAACAGTTTTCTCAGTCAATGATTAGTCTTTTGGTGAAAAATGCTTTCAGAAGATAAATAGTCATAATACTAAGAGACCCTAGCCAGGCCATGAAGTGAAGCTGAAATGGTCTTTTGAGAGACTCCTCCCTCAGTGTCTTGGGAGAAACATGATCAGTGTGATTTAAGAAAGTGAGTACGTAGGAAAAGGGATGTGGAAGACAGACACAGGAATGAAGAATGCACACTGGAAATGTTTAGCTTGCACAGATAAACAACCAACATCTAACAGCATCATAAATCACGAGGCAAAACTCTTTCCTTGTCCTGCCCAAGGACTACTAGATAATACTACAGGATACCGATTGAATATAATATATGCCAGCTTATTGAATGAAGCAAGAGAGTTAGAAATAATAATCACATAAATATTTCCAAAGTACTCAAAAAGGCAAGGGACATTCTTTTCCTGCACCTCTAGCCCTTTCCCTGCCTGCTTATATTCTCATGCTTTTGGTTGAAAAACACAGCTTTGCAGGTGAGATACAGACACAAGTGTGCAGGCATACACACACATGCATGCATGCTCACATTCTTTAACTGATGTTTGTTTTAGAGGCTGCTGCGCAAAGTCTGGTGGACTCATAACATGCATCTCCAGTATAAATACACATGTACCATTTAGGAGGAACTACTTTGTCCAAGAAACAATTCTACCTTTCGTGGCTTCCAATATATATGGTAACTAGGAAAAACCCTGCAGCTTAACAATCAAAGGTCATATTTTCCTGGTACTGGGAGATACAGAAGGTGTAATGTAGGTAAATCAGGAAAATCAACTTCTCTTATGTCTTTCCCATTCTGTTTGGTTTTGTAAAAATGGATTCCTTCATTAAGGATTAATCACTTTGCATATCTCACAACCATCATTCAGTGAGTAGAATCAGTCTACTCCATTTCCATTGTGACTTTCATCAAAAGATCTCAGAGCATGCTACAACAGTATATAATCCCCACAATGACAGCCTGAATATTAGCCACTCTTTTTTATTAGTAAAATCACAATTGGGTTTTGGCAGCAGTGTTAATATAATCAACCTGCTTGCTATCCCCTTCTCCCTTTCTGAGGTGCTAAACATGTTTCTTTGTTCCCACCTCTACACCTTGCACTAATCCAGCACAAATGTTGGTGAACCATGTGGTAGACAGGACCAGAGAACTAAATCTGCTGTAAAAATACCTTTCCTTTGGGGCAGAGCAGCCTATGTTTCAGCCAAGTGTGTCCCCATCTGTGACTCATCAAATACATGTCTGTGTCAGGGTCACGCCAGGGCAGAAATGAGCAGAAACAAGAACAGCAAGGCAGTACTGTGCCTGCTGAAGCTATCACTGTCGTTGAATATCTACCTGTAATCTAAAAAATAAAATTAAGATCTAGGGTCCTGCCTCTTCTCAGATCAGGATGAAAAATCAGATCTTTAGTTACCCACTCAAGGTCACAGAGAACATCAGCAGAAAGAGGATACGGTCCCAGAAGTCTGCTTACTGGCTCTGCATTGCCCTGACAGAGAAGCCCTGTTTAAAATAGCTCTTAAAAAGTTTTCAGTGACTTGCTTCTCAGGATATATAATTGCACATTACTTGTGGCATTTTAGTCACTTCTGAAAGTACTGTCTGGAATTGTAAAGTTATCTGAAGACAAGGCAAACTCCAGCATGCATAGTTTAAAATGGGCTAACGTTAGAAGACTGCATTGTTCACAGGCACATTAACAAGGCCTTTTTCCCTCTCCTCCCCTAAACCACATGGCAAAAGATGTATGACCCACTTTCTGAGCTGGGTCACCTTTAAGAGCATAGTGACATGCCACAGAATTATTCGCCAGTCCTCACCAGAGATGTCTGCAAGTGCAAAGCCTGTGACAAAGGACTGAAATGACAGCACTTTGACTCACTTCTACATTGTGTTTGTTTAGGAAGGTCCTAGAAATTGTATTTCACCAACCACATTCGCTATCAACACACAATTATCTGGCTTAATCATGTGGAACAGTGGCAAATTCACCTGGGGCTTAGGAACTAATGACATTCTCGTCTGAGCTGCTTTAGTGAAATGGCCTAGCACCTGAAGCAGGAACAGCAAGATTGCTCAAGAAAATTTTGTTTTCTTTTTTCATTTCACAGCATAGGGGCTCTGCTCAAATCAACAAACGCTCCTGATTAAATAGCTGTGGTAGTTGACTTATTTGCACTTGTGTGTATGGCTCTGAATGTACATTGAGAATCCCTAACCTTTACAGAAAATGAATTGTCTGTGACTTGTTTTTAATACTGTCCTTTTGACATAGAAAATAGTAGAATAATTTTGTATTTTATAATTTTAGTATGATAAGATCTGTGAGTGTGGGTAACCCCACACTAGCACAGGGGCAATAGCAAAAACCCCCTCATCTTTTCTCATGCTGAATGCATTTGTATCTATTTTTGCCTGCAGCCTGGGCAGGGCCATTTAAATTCTGCTTGCTCAACAGAAATTCAGACCCTTATGTTGGCCTCCCCCCTAGTATACAGGAGATGACTTCTATTGCTGCTGACTATGCTACTGAATCTCAAAGTTTGCAGGCTTGAGAAGATGAGAAATGGAGTGTTCAGACTCCTGAATGCTTCAGAGAAGGGGTAAGAAGGGCTGGGTGATCACCCACTCATCCTACTTTGATTGCAGGTGAGAAACTATCCCAACAGGCACTGGAATAGATTGCCCAAAGAAGTGGTAAATGCTCCATCCCTGAAGTGTTCAAGGTTCTGTTGGACAGAGCCTTGGGTGACACAGTGTAAAGTGAGGTGTCCCTGCCTGTGGCAGCGGGATTGGAACTAGATGATCTTAAAATCCTTTGCAACCCAAACCATTCTGTGATTCTATGATTTCAATGAATAAAGTCTGAAAAAAAAACCCCTCATTCAGAAAGGTATGGTAGGTACGACTTCATACTCACCTTTCACAGTCACATTTAGCATTTTCATGCTCAAGGAACCTCAAGTACCTGAGGAAAACACCCACAGACTTGTATAAGCAAGCACAAAACAAGGCAGTCTAAAATTGGGCTTGCGTAACCACTTTCCGCATTTTGGAAGCCCAGTGCCTTATTTCCTGACCCATTGTAATGAAGGTCTGGCTGCAAAATCTTTGGCAATTGCTGGAGGACTCAATGATTCAGGATTTTCTCAGTGAGTAGAGCTACTGCTAGGCTATGTGCATATATACATTTCCCCTTTTGGGTTAGTGCCTAGACATAGTCAAGCATAAATCTGGCCAAAAGAGTTTTGCTGAAAGATAGTGAAAGCAAGTCCAGTCTTGTAAGAGAGGGCTAGAAAACATCCATAGCCTCGGAAGCCCACAAGGGAGCTACTGGGTGTGGTTACAAATGAAGCAAGTTTGACTTGAGGTTGGTCTCCAGAGGAACTGTTTGCTGACGTTTTGCAATTTAACTGGAAAGGGCTGAAAGTTTGCAGCAGGTGGACTGATAAGAAAGAGTAGAAGGGCAGAGTTATTTAGATTAGCTTTAACTTAGTGTTCAAGATCTCAGGAGGAGGCTAGCACATGTTTTTGTTTGTTGTGGTACTATAGGAGCTACCTCAACATAAAACTAGGCAAAACAAGAATAATTTTTGAGACTGTGAGGGAAATCAGTTCTTGCTCGCCAGTCTTCTGTGTTGCAAAATTCTGAGGTTTATGGAAGGCCCACTACAGAACAATCATCAGAATAAAATGTCACCACTACCACCTTTGAAGCCCTCAGCATATTACAATGTCCCTGGAACTGCTCAAGCATCCAAAGACTTGGTTCCTAAATTATACCTCACCATCACTACTATTGACATCATGGGGACCTTGGGTTTTCTGTGACCCCCAAAGATAGTCCACTTATTTGCTTAACAGGCACTGGGCTTGGCACAGTCTCAGCAACTGCATGACAGCCTGCCCTTGGTCTCTGCACTGGGCATGACTGAAGGGATTATTTCTCACATGATGTCTCATTCTGTCACAATTGTAGTTTTGCTAGCACTCCAGATCACTGTGCTTTTTAAATCTTAACTCACCACTAGCATAAATCAGTATAGCCAGACTGCAGCCAACAGCTACAGCAAATAATATTGGCAGAGTATCCAGACAGTAAATCCAACTTACTGACAGGAAAAAAGTGCTTTTTCTATATATCTGTGTCATTGCTTCTACAAGACTCCTATGTGCCCTAAGAAAAGGCCATGCTTTAACACTGGAATATCTATCATCTCGGGGAAAAGACCATAGCTACCAAAACAGTTGCATTTTGGTGACAGACAGGGGGATAAATGCAGTCAGCATGGATTTGCATAGCTTCCGTGACACCAACGCACTGCCATCATGAACAGTTTAGGCAATGAGTTCAACAATTTGAGGACACAATCAATTCACTGTATGCCAGGAAAAGCGTGTCACTGATAATGGGGAAAAGTTGCTTCCAAATGATCTTCTTCTATGGTTGTTTTGGACATTTTGCTGCTGAGGCTGTAGAATTGGTTAAATGACAGAGAAGAAGAAAATGTGAGATCAGGTGCATTAATGCAGGTATGTATGTGAATCCCATCATTAAAGTATTTTGTGCCAGTCCTACCCAGAAGTTACTGTACGTACAGTCACTTATTGCTAATACTAGGTTTCATTGGGCACATCTGAATCAGGAAATAATATGGTAATTTTCACAGTCACCAAGTGGAAAATATTTATGGTACAGCAGTTTAATATATCTGTATTTTATATTTCTAAGATTGTACCTGATGACATAATAAGAGTTTGAGTTTAAATAACAACCGGATGATTTCAGGAGGAAGAAAAAACTGCACTGTTAGAAAGCTTACTCTTTTATAAAAAACCTTTTCCACATTCCTCAGGATTGCCAGCCTGGGGCAAGCTTAATTAAAGTCAATGGAGAAAAAAATTGAATACTTAAAAGCGCTATTTGGGGCTCAGAGAGCTTGAATGATTCAAAATATGAAATATTCAATTACTAACAATTGTAAGGCTTTGTTTGGTGAGCGTTTTGTCACTTACTCCACAATTCACATCCTTCCCTTTGCTTTCCCTGCTAGACAGAAGGGTTAAAGAAGAGCCCATGTTCCTCCAACCTTTTGCGTTTTGTCATCCTGGTCTCTCCCTTTGATTCAGACCTTATGCTTGCTGCTTCCTCTCTTTCTCCTTCCCTCTCTCCGTGAAACACACGCTCTCTCCTCTCAGTCTTTCTTTTTCAGTTGTTCAGAGTGTGATCGTGATTCATGAGGCAATGATCTGACTTTGAATGTGATCCTACATTCAGCAGCTCTGTTGGGTTAGGTGCCTGGGAGAGTTTGAATTTCTTACTGACTTGGGCACACCATTTAACAAACCCAAATACTTTGAATAGCTATTTGGAGGAAATGATACCAGGACTTGCTTTTCAGGACAAGCTTGATAGGCCTTGTGAAGGGAAAATCCATTGAACAAAGACAATGAAACTTGAAATTGTTTTATTTACTGGATTGCAGTATTAGAGGAGGTGAGCTCAAATTTAAATATATCCTTTGCCCAAAGGTGCAGCTGATTCAAAAAAAAAAGCTGAGTTTTATATCACGGGAAGCAGAGCTCATTAGGATTGATGCTTTACTCAAAGTGCTGTGCAAGAGGTCAAGCAATTTCCTCAACTTTAGAATTAAAACCAAATCAAACCAGTGTTTAGATCTATGTATTAAATTCGACATGACCTGAAGTCAGCCTGTCAAACCAATGTAAATGCTTCCTACTTTATTTCAAATATTCTACAAGCATTATGAACAAAGGAAAGCTTGGGTTCAGTTTTGGACTATTCAACAACTCCAGAATTAAAGGAAGAAACAAGAATAAGGTTCATTAAGTGACTGATGAGGACAGATTATTTGAGTGAAAAAAATTTAGCATATTTTGCTTTCTTACAATGAAAGAAAATCCTAACCCGAAGAAATGGCAAATTAATTAACATATTCTCCAGTACTTAACGACACCTCAGTAGAAGGCAACTCTTAAAATGTGAAACCCTTGACACTGCCAGCATAGAAAAATAAAGTACATGTCTCTCAGTGGGTACCAGAGACCTATATTATGTCCTACTGTTGGTTACAGAATTTTCAATATTTTCTTATCCTTTTTCACTCATATGAACTGCAGCTTATAGCACTGGTAATCATTTCCTGTGTTTGAAAAAGAGATGAAAGCATTCATGGATGAAAGCAAGTTGGATTTAATCTCCTTCTCTCTCATCCAGTGCACTGTACTGATCATTTTCCGAAAAAACAAGACTTAAGCTCATTTTTGTCATGACAAAACTAGTTTCATAATAATCAGATGGCAATTCCTAGTGTACACAATTCTAATATAATTACCAGGAGGAAATGTAGAGGGAGTTGCAGGTTTGAGATAAAGAAAAGCCTGTGAATTTTGTATTAATGTCTCAGACTCTCTTATTTGTGCAAGTAATCAATCTTTCGGGGAGTAGAATAGTAATTCTTTGTGAAAAAAATGACAAGAGTCTGAGGAAGAAAGAAGATAATCTGAGTTTCATTCTGTACACAGCAGGTCAGCTGTGATTGACAAAGCTCATCACAAAACTATAGCTCCCGGAATAATCCCAATAGCAGAGTTTCATTTGCAGCCGAAGCAGTGTTAATGACATGTTTAACAGCTGCTTGTTGAAGTTTGGAATCTGCATTAACCTGCAGAGCAGTGAACAGAGAAATGAGGGGAAGTATTGAAATCAAGCCTTCATTATGCTGACAGCCCAGGGTAAGGGGTAGCAAGGGGTTCATGGAGAAGGAGGGCAGAGAGGCTCAGGTTTGGAAGATTCAGTTGCAGATAAGGATAGTCAAGAAGATGACAGCATCCGATCAATGAACACAAAAGGCTGCAAAAGGGAACCGACATGCTTGTCTCAAGACACACACAAAAAGAAAAATTAGACAACTGAAATGAACAAAAAGGGAGATGTGGAAAATGAAGGTCTGACAGCATGGCTTGTGAAGAGGAGAACCAACAGCACCATGCCTTGCAGGCTATCACACCCTTCAGCAAGCCTGTTCTCCAGTCTGTAGCTGTTCTCTTTTAACCAAAGGCCTTTGCCTACCTATGAAAAGGATCATTTTCACAGCATTCAGTCTCCTGCTGATATACATTTAAAGATAAAAGGCTCTTCCCTAATGAAGAAACAATGACAGGACACCGAATGCCTTTCCATGCCACACTGGTATCCAGTAATTAGAAATTTAGAGATCCTGGTCTGACTCCAATCTTTCTGCACCAATAAACATATTAGTAGCCAGAGTGTGTTTGAGTTGCCCATACACTGTACTGTTCTACACCAACCCCTCCTTTCATACTCCTAATACTAATGTCACACAAGCAAAGGGCAAAGGCCTGGAAGTCTCTGATCTCTCTGTGCATGCTTCAAAATGTTGGCAGCACCAGCAGGCATCTTTTGATGGAGATTGCAATTGATAGAGACATACAATTTACATACAATACCTTTATAGGTTAAACAAAATGCTTTAAGCTGTACGTTGTTACTCAGAGTCCTGGGATCAGTTACGGCTTCCATTAGAAGTCATTGGAAGGCCATCTCTCAAACCAATTATGTTAACCTTTTCTTGCCCGAGGGGCTGCTTAGTCAGCATTTTTTACTGGATTGGGGTGTTCTCTGTTGCTTCATGATATAAAAGGAACACATTTAATCTTTTAGAAAACCTTACAATCTAGACCAGAAATCATAGGTGGAAGGCACTTCCACCTTCAATCCCAGACTATTTTAGGCTTCCAGACAGGTAAATCTAAGCACGTTATAGCTTGAACTGAAAAGCTCCCAAAGTGTATGACAAAATGTCTTTCCAAAGACAGGCACTTGAAAACAGGCATATTTGTGGTTATGTTAGGTCTAGCTATGGTAGACTCAGTAGACCCATCACAGTGCCACTAACCTACTACAGTAGGTGACTTTAACATCAACACAACTGACCTTTACTGGGAAGCCAGAAAATATTTTTGTTTTTCAAGAATATTTGATAATCAAAGTCAGGACATCCCAAAGGTAAGCGTGGGCAATGAAAAGCAAATGTAGGTTTGGAGGTATGCAAGTGAAGCCTAAGTTTAGAGATCACACCAATGGCAAGGTCTACCATTCGACCTGCCTATGATTTTCTTCACACGCCTGCAGCTCTAGCATTTTATTTGTTACCCCTTTTTTTCACTTTTGATTCATATGTCTTTGTCTCTAGTGAGGGTCAAAATCTCTGCTCTGGAACAACATTGTCTGGGAAGCAAGCCAAAACACAGTTGATGCTCTATGAAAACAACAGGAGAAAGCAGAACAACATTGAACTGGCATAGTCCAGAGGCTAGAGCAGGAGTCAGAGACCTGTGTTATATAAATACCTTCGGAGTGACTTATCATAAGACTAAGGGCAATATTTCTTGACATTCTTAGTCAGAAGGGGTTTTGTTTACATAAAAATCAAAATTAGGGTAAATACAGAATGTTCCTGTGGTCATTTTCTCTCTCTTGCATGATTGCATGTGGTGAACATATTTGAAAGCATTTTAGTGGGAAGTCTTTTCACAAGCATTTTGCAGACAACCTTCTGACATCTTAAGGCACATAACAACCCAAACACTACACTAGGGCAAAAATAAAGGTGGAAGCATAAGCAAAGTAAAAGCAGTTAAAATCTCATACTATGACAGAAGATACATGTATTTTGTGCAGAAAAATCACATTCTGTGCAATTTCATTCTCTCAGCTGTCCTGCGGCTTTAGGTTTTAAGATCAGCCAAAATTTGGGATCATTTTCTCACATTTAAACAGCCATTTGCTTTTTAAATCTTAACTCACCACTAGCATAAATCAGTATAGCCAGACTGCAGCCAACAGCTACAGCAAATAATATTGGCAGAGTATCCAGACAGTAAATCCAACTTACTGACAGGAAAAAAGTGCTTTTTCTATATATCTGTGTCATTGCTTCTACAAGACTCCTATGTGCCCTAAGAAAAGGCCATGCTTTAACACTGGAATATCTATCATCTCGGGGAAAAGACCATAGCTACCAAAACAGTTGCATTTTGGTGACAGACAGGGGGATAAATGCAGTCAGCATGGATTTGCATAGCTTCCGTGACACCAACGCACTGCCATCATGAACAGTTTAGGCAATGAGTTCAACAATTTGAGGACACAATCAATTCACTGTATGCCAGGAAAAGCGTGTCACTGATAATGGGGAAAAGTTGCTTCCAAATGATCTTCTTCTATGGTTGTTTTGGACATTTTGCTGCTGAGGCTGTAGAATTGGTTAAATGACAGAGAAGAAGAAAATGTGAGATCAGGTGCATTAATGCAGGTATGTATGTGAATCCCATCATTAAAGTATTTTGTGCCAGTCCTACCCAGAAGTTACTGTACGTACAGTCACTTATTGCTAATACTAGGTTTCATTGGGCACATCTGAATCAGGAAATAATATGGTAATTTTCACAGTCACCAAGTGGAAAATATTTATGGTACAGCAGTTTAATATATCTGTATTTTATATTTCTATAAGACAGAAAATATATGCATTTTGTCCAGAAAAATTGCGTTCTGTGCAATTTTACTCACTCTCTCAGGTGTCCTGTGGATTTAGGTTTTAAGATCAGCCAAAATTTGGGATAATTTTCTTATGTTTAAACAGTCATTTGCTGACAGTGAATAATGTCAGATGCTGCTTTTAGTCTTCTTTATGCATACCTGCTACCTATTGTATTATCAAAAAACTTAGATAGTATTATTAATTTGTCCCCTAAAATATATGCAATGGATTTACATAGGTTTTGACAGTAAAATCTACTCCTGAGACAGTCGCCTTAATCCCTGCTCCCAAACAAACCTGAGAGCACAGACTGAATGATAGTAAGCTGTTGAACATGAAAATAAATAATGAACAAAAGAAAATGAGATATACCCATGGAATAATTTGGCAGTGTGTTTAAACGCTTTTGTTTTGATCTTTCACAGCTACTTTTTTAATAAAATGACTATGTTAGATAAAGAATTTTCTCAGCAAGAGCTTATGAAGCCATATTATTTTCAGCTCAGCCTTCAATTTTTCAGTGGCCAGGAAGTCTACTATAAAGAATAGAAAGTAAGGAGTGGGCTTAGCATTTGGATGTAAGTACATAAAGATTTACAGTTACTAGAACTAACCAACAATTCAGTTGCCACTCCATTCTGCTTCACAATATTGGAGTATGATAACTGCTATTGAATTTTAACATAATTTATTGATTTTAATATTTTCTATATGATAATAATAAATGTGGGGGTGGGTAGCATCATGTTCTACTTGTGCTCTCCATTTCTGACTTTGTCAAGTGCTGTATCTTCTCCCATTTGACTACTCTGCAATAAAGTTAGCTAACACATGCTAGTATTACACTTGTAACAGTAAAAGCTCTATTTAACTTGGCTGTGCAGAGGTTGGAAGACTGGGCTTTACAGAAGCTGAGAAAGTATGTAGAAACTATAATCTATGGGACTTTCCTTGGAGACAAGTATTTCCCAATGTAAGCAAGCAGCATTTAAATCAGAATAGAATTCAGTACAACTTTGTTTGAAAATACATTTTTGGAAAAAATACTGTTGTGTTAAAGTGAGTTGTTGACATCTTTAATGACCGTGACTTTGTATCAGCTCTCCTTAAAGTTCTCTATTAATACTACTCATCTTTGAAAGTGCTTCAGAGGCAGACAGTATCTAAAGCACAGAGCTGAAAGGAGTTCCCTATGCACAGTATTTAGCAACCTGACAGTTGAAATAGCAAAACTTTGTCCAGGTAAATTGTGAGCAGTATTCCAGGAAACTGGGATAAAACTGTAGACATGATGCTGAAGCTGCTGAAATGTCCTCAAAGCCAGCAGTGGGAGTTAGATATACAGGATTATTACATAACTATCTTTTCTTTGTACTCACTCCTGAGCACCCTATAAAACCCCCTTTGAAACTAAGGATGATAATCTGTGGTTGCATTTATGCTTCACCATGAAGAAGACTCTCCACATAGAGTGGTATCAATTCTGTACAATAAAGAATTGGCAAAACAGGGATTGCATGGTAGGAAAAGTGGAGTACACAGAAGCTAGAGAATACATTGATTTTCATTCTGTTTTGGTGTAAAAATATTGCAATGCTTATGTAGATTTTTTTACCATTGTTTCATTTCAGACCAAGGGAAAAAAAAAAAAATGTATTGAACATTCGACCACATACACATGCATTACAGACACACACCAGAACCCAATCAGGTGTAAGGACACAAGATGCTTTTGACACCTTTTAGTGGATGCATATGCACTATTTACTGTTAGCATTTCAGGGCATTCTTTATGGCCAGATAAGAATGAGGTGGCAGTAACATAAATGAGAATCAAACTCCATACCTGTCTGAACAAATTTCTTGCACTATTGGGTTGAATTACAGGAAATGATCTTATTGCCATATGTACATTTTGCTCCTCTTAACCATATGGCTCCATTGCTAAACAAAATATTTCTAGATTTCTATTTTTTTTCATCCTCAAGCTGGGACAAATGTCAGCATTTTGAAATTTTTCCCACATTAAGAATCAGTGGGGAAAATTGTATCAAAGCAGTTAAAATATTTTTCAGACTTTTATAAAAGTTTATAATATAATTAGTCTGGCTTACAAAGCAATCAGTTATTTTGAGCTGAAAATAGGGATTTTTATACAGAGAAGGTCAGAACAGAATGATAATTTATCAGGATTTTGAAAAGTTTGGGTTATGAATGAATCAGCAAATTTAGCAAATAAATATTATTTAAGTAGAAAATTTTTTCCAATCATCTCCAAATAAACATAATGCATGCTTTGTGATTTGAAGAGAAGCCAATAAGCTTTGGTTTGGGGCAGGAAGTGACTTAGGGAAATGGGAAGGTGGGAGAGGGAAGGCAGACAGAGACAGGTTTTGAAGAAGATTAGAGGTTTCAAATCAGGCATGGAATGGGACACAGGAAGAAGCAAAAAAAATGAGCAAATAAATGGGGAATGGCAAAGCACAGAACATGAAACATAAGGAGTTTTGGTAAAGATAAAAAAAGAAAATGTGAAGTCCTCACTTTGTCATTAACATAGCTATGACTTAAGCAAATTGTTACCCTTATTTTGGATTTGAGTCAAGAAGGGCTAGTGAAACCCTGTGGTCATGAGAGACTATTAAACTGTGCCTGTGGTTTCAACACCCATTACTACGTATAGCACACTGGGTGGATTCTTGGAGTGCTATCTCCTGGTTTAGTTCCAACTAAAAGGATCGGTTTCACATACCGTAAGACAACCCTATGACGTGAACCAAACTGCTAAGAAAAGCCAAAGGCTGGAAAACCAAAAAAATGTTAATGTCTCATGCCTATGATTGGAAGCATGAAAGAAAGACCAACACCACTGATAAACTGGAGAGTAAGGACAGGGAAAAAAAGGAAAATTATCTTCATCACATTGCAAGGCAGAGATGCTGGTTCTCTGCCATGTTTTGGGGCAGAATGCAGCAAGCAGTCCTGCTTTCCAGTGCCCATGGCTAGGAAGCACATTCCCCAGCTACATGACTTGACACTGAGCACTTTTTCCAGTCAGACGTTCCAAACCAGTTATTCCATGTTAAAAAAGGAGACACATGGAATGTTCACCTTGCCACAGCTGAAGGGGCAGAGAGGGCTTGCTCTTGTTTTAGCAAGTCTTCCCATTCCTGAAGAGTCCTTAGAAAGAGACACTTCATCCTGTTTAAACCTTCAACATTGATCTAAAAGCAGAGGTATTCTCTGTATCAGTGAGAGAAAAAATATGGGCAATTATATATATTTCATAATCATTCTAGGTTTTAAGAACTCAGTTAATGCAAAGTTAATGCATGTTTTCCCTGATATTTTTAAAGGTCATACATCCTTTTCTTTAAAAGATCAAAAGTATGAACTAATACCATAGTAAATATTCAAGCTCCAAAGTGTTCTTCCTCTGTGACATGACTTGGGTTTGTTCCCTTCCTTGCTTTGATCTTTTTCCTGTAGCATGCAGTCCCTATAACCTTTAAGTCTGAATTGAACTTACAAGCCCCTAATGACTGAGCAGATTCAAAACTGAACAAAAGTAGTCTTTTCCATTCATTACTAGTAGGAATAGAGGAGTCTTCTACACTTTACACTGTCAGCATGGAAGAAGATGTCCATGATTATTTACCTTTAAATTAAATAAGAGCTTTTCTACAGCTGCTGCTAAAGCTAAATTTTACCAGTTTTGCAATGCAGCTTCCCTCAGAGAAAGCTGCTGTGTTCAGGACCGACAGTTCTTGTCAGTATTTGTCTGGGAAGAGAAATATTAGATTAATCCTTCAACGATAAACAGGAATTTACCCCTTTTTTTCTTCCTGTCATGGTAGGAAATGTGCTCAGGAAGCATCTTGGGGAAGAAAGACCTCTGTCCTCAAAAGCATAAGCCAGGAATTCAGGGGATAATTTAAAAGACGTCTAAGGGAAGTAGGAGCTGATGCAATTTGGCCAGTATTACCTCTGCTAGATTTTGGAGTATCATTATCTCTAGTGAGGCTCTTGTGTCAGAGTCAGCTGCCACTTGCAATGTCACTGTTCACTAAATGGGTAGCTGGTCTCCTTCTAGACTAGTTTTTTGCCTCATGTTGTCCATTTTCTCACTGCAGACCTACACCATAGAATCACAGAATCATAGAACAGTTAGCGCTGGAAGCACCCTTTAGGATCATCTAGTTCCAACCCCCATGCCATGGGCAGGGACACCTCCCACTAAACCATGCCACTCAAGGCTTTGTCCAACCTGGCCTTGAACGCTGCCAGTGATGGAGCACTTACCACTTCTCTGGGCAACCTGTTCCAGTTGCTCAACACACCCTCACAGTAAAGAAATTCCTCCTTATATCTAACTTTAACTTCCCCTGTTTAAGCTTAAATCCATTACCCCTTGTCCTATCGCTACAGTCCCTCCCTGGCAAGTTTGTAGGCCCTCTTCAAATACTGGAAGGCTGCTATGAGGTCTCCATGCAGCCTTCTCTTCTCCAGGCTGAACAGCCCCAATTTTCTCAGCCTGTCTTCATACAGGAAGTGCTCCAGCCCCTGTATGGAGCCCTCCTCTGGACTCCTTCCAACAGTTTCATGTCCTTTTTATGTTGAGGACACCAGAACTGTACACAGTACTCCAAGTGAGGTCTCACGAGAGCAGAGTAGAACCCAGGACAGGGCAGGATCACCTCCTTCGACCTGCTGGTCACACTCCTTTTGATGCAGCCAAGGATAGTTGGCTTTCTGGGCTGTGAGCACACACTGAAGCCAGCTCATGTTCATTTTCTCATCAACCAACACCCCCAAGTCCTTCTCTGCAGGGGCTGTGCCTGGGATTGCCCCAACCCAGGTGTAGGACCTTGCACTTGGCATGGTTAAACTTCATGAGATTGGTATCAGCCCACCTCACAAGTGTGTTGAGGTCCCTCTGGATGGCATTCCTTCCCTCCAGTATATCAGCCTAACCACGCAGCTTGGTATCATCGACAAACTTGCTGAGGGCGCACTCAATCCCACTGCCCATGTCACCGACAAAGATGTTGAACAAGAAAACAAAAAATAAATGAACATGGTTCGTTAAAGCCAGAGGCTCTCACAGTGAAACACTTCAGCTTCATGAAAGGTATGAGGGTGAAGCATGAAGAAGGAGAATTAGCCAAAGGATCTTTAGAAGACCTTACAGCTATAAGGTATCCATCTCCAATGCATGTGGGAATTATGAGGTCCTGCACTGACATCAAACCAAAATTAACAGTAACTGGACAAAAAGACTTAATATTAGGCACTTTTTGTAGACTTATTTTCCTGTGAGGGTAAGCTAAGACATTTTTCATCTTTGTTTGGGATGAAGAGTTACTGAATGGTGACAACTTGAATGTTAACCTCGTGGAGTCATATTTTTAGTATACGCTAAAGCATGTGGCAGGGTACATACATGTGCCAGCACTTTCTCCTTGAATTCAGAAATATGACTTCCAAATAATCCTTTATGAAAATGTGTACAGTTTTAGTTATTTAACAGCAAAGTAATGATCCATTAAAAATGGTCTGAGAAAATAAGCAAAAATCTATATGATAAATTTAGCTTTCTTTTTCACAATTCTATTTATTATTAAAAAAACTTTTAAAGTCTCTGAACTGATTTGAAGCAGAGCTTTGTGGATATCTGATACAATCTCTCCAGGGGAATTTGGAGATTACAGAATGTTCTGGAAGAGCAATGAATGTACTGCCCCTTTCCCTGTTGTCAACAGGTAATGCTGTCCAACAGTGAAAGCAGCTAGGTCTCAGTAAGAAAAAAGATTGAGAGCTACTGTTCAGTTCTGTGATAGTTAATTTGAGTTTCTTATTCAGTCACTTTTTTGCTAGGGATGGACTTTGCTTCTAGCCAAATTTTGAAGGCAGACTTTAAAACCCGTATTTTATTTCCGACATGCATGTTTGTGTATTTCAGATTCACTTTCAATTGAATTATATATGCAATGTAAGGAAAGAAGGATACCTCAGACTACAAGAACTAGATTTCTTGAAGTGTGATCACAGCAGCACACAGAAAGTATGTTTGGAATACTTCTTTTTTTCCTTTTGCATCTTTTAAATCTGTCCAATTTTGGGTCTGTTCTATTTACACATCTCTGACTCAAGAAAAAAATCGTTTTTAAAAAAAATATTACCCAGCAAAAGGCACTGGCATATGCAGAACTTGCAGAATTTGCCCAGAAACAATCCTACCAGAAGAAACTGATAACCACAAATTGTTTTTCTGACTCTGCGATATTATGAAATAAATGACAGTCCTCATTTTTCTCAAGCAGCCAACCCTCTACACTAAAGCTAAACTCTTACGTGAGGTTTAGTTATCAGAAAGAAGAAAACTTTGATTCCCTAAGTCAGGAGTAGATGAGTGCACATCATAGCAATGTTATGACCATTTAATCGTTTTTCCATAAGAAAAGATTAAAATGCCTTAGTTATGCTAGATTAAATGCTCATTCGATAATTGCAATGGACAGTATGCTTTCAGAGTAAGAGAATTAAATTAAAAGAAAGACAACTACAGAAAATGTACTAGTGGTAGAATTAGACAATGTTTCATCAGTCCCTGATGTCTCTACAGTAATGAACCTGTCAAAAGATAATAATATTTTAGTGAAAGGTGTGATTGGATAAGTCACGTTATTTATTAACTGTTACCCTAAAATATCATTTTTGTCTTATTATTAAAGAATGGTTAGAGAGCAGCAGGGATGCCTGACATAAAGCATTAAAATACGGATTATGGCTATAACAGGCTGTGAAGTGTATATGCTATGTTGTAAACTCTGTAGCATAACTTGTTCATAACCAGTGACTAGGAGCATTCAAGAAACCATAAACGAGCAGACTTTGTGCAAGTTGTTTGGCTTGATTTGCTAATTCAGTAGTGTATATAGTTAGCTCCCTGGAGCAATGTTTATCGAACCATCTTAACCATCTTGTGTCTACATCCTTAGCTTCTAAACTTGATTTTCAAAGCATTGCAATAGAATATATTTTTTTCTTTCTTTTTTTTTTTTTTTTCCCCATGATGGTAGTAATGGTAATGGACAGGGATGTGTTATGGAAAAAAGAACTATACAGCAGCAAACACCAAAAAAACACTGTTCAAAGATCACAGCAAGCTTTCTGGTATTCCCATAGCACATGCTTTTTATTGCAAGCCCAGACTAGGTCATCGAGCTGTATGTTAAAGAAGGGATCTTTTTAAGTCCACTACACAAGATAATGAAAAGGGAGGAAATAAGCAGTGGCACCACAGATGAGAGCAAAAGAGCTATTATGAGAAGGGAGGATGTGGCTACTATAATGAGGAGACTATCAAAACCACAGATAGTACGTACACAGAAAGGGTCACTCAAAACATTACTTTACTTGTTTTTGTAAAAGCAGAAAAAGTGAAAAATCGGTAATCCAGACTTCTCAAGCAATACGTCCCATTTTTGCAAAAAAGTAAGGCACAAAAAATGTTGTATTTATTTTATTTTTTTCTATCCATATTTCCTCAGCTCGAAATTGGCAATTACAAGTAGGATTCTGCCAAATCATACTGCCCTGCAGCAGTTGCTAGTTACTCAGGATATTCTGTCTTTCCTGTGCCTGTTTGATCACATCACATTGATAAAATGCAAGATATGTAGCTGAATACAGTAGAAGCTTTTAAACAGCAGACTGTACCACCTTTAACTAACTACATGCAATTGCCTAAAACTGTGCCTCAACATCATTTTAAAGGAAAATCTATGTTGAATTTCCAGAAAGTGTTTTAAATGAAGATGAAAAGTTACCAATTATACCAAGAAAAAGTTAATCTTGTAGAAGAAGGAAAAACTATATAAAGTGAACCCATTCATTGATAAAAAAGCAATTACTCCTGTTGAGTGCAACTTGATCCAAAGTGCTACATGTGGGTTTACAACCTCTCATGTTTCTTGAAATACCAAAAAAAGTCAGGGCACCAGCAAGTTATTGACTTTCTCCATTATTGCCAGAAGAACTGTTAAATGCATTAATTCAGGGAATAATAGTACAACACTGGACAACACTGAACTGGCAAAGTCCCACAAGAATACCGAAACTTTCAAGCCTCATATGAAAAGCTGCCCATAGACAAATCAAGATTTTTATCATAGCAACATAAAAGGATGCATGACACTCTGGGACAGATACCAGGAGAGTGCACATCAACTCAGCTTCATCCGTATCGTTGCATCCTTGGCACACCCTCCTACAAGCCTGCAGATGGGACATTTGGGGCTGTATGAGACACAACACACACACACGTGTGCATACACACTCGTGTAAAAATCCCACAGAGTAAAAATGTACATATTAAATTCCCATGCTTTAATATTCAGTAAATTCCATCAGTTTTTTTGTAATGAATTAATGCTATCAAAACCAAAGCAGACACTAAATTGCTGAGAAAATCCAAACCCTGGAGCTGAGGCTACACCCCTGTTTGGCTAAGTATACAAATCTTGTTCCATTTTCCTTTCTGTGAAAAACTGAAATCTTGAAAGTCTTCCTGACCTTGTTCACATTAATGTAATTATAATTGAATCACTATTCTGGTACCAGATCTCTTCAATACTCAGAATGACCATTAAGACCTTTTTTTTCATGGCAAACCAAAGTCATCGCTGCTGAAGAAATGATGTGAAATAATTTTTGCTGTTTGACTCTTTAAAGAATGATTACCGTCAACCTAACGTGCAAGTGGGAGTATCAGAAATACACAGATTATACACATTTAAATCCTAACACAGGATTACATGAGAGTACCTACTATCACAGCGTTTGCCACTAACACAGTATCTTTGAGATAATGTGGCTGTAGCAAACAAGGACACCACAGCTACCATAGTACACAGTTTCATAGGAGGGGAAGAGAATGGACATAAACAAAGCAAATGTGTGCTTTACTGCAAAGGTGGATGAACCGTCACCCAGAACAAACACAGGAAAAAAATATAAACACAGTCAACATACCCTCCTACTATGGAGACCTCCCCAAATACATTGCAAACCACTCATGATAGGAACTAAAGAGGAGGTTTTTGAGGTGGTTTGTGGAAGGGCTGTTAAACAGCTTATTTGCACCTTTATGCCTGGTAATTAGATGGTGTAAATACTTAATAACTGCACACATACCTCTGCACTCTTACAGGAATACTCTTGCCTCAAGACTATACAATACCCTTTGGAAACAGGTGCTTTTAGTAGGACAGAAGGCATCCACAGTTCAAGTTTCTAGAAAAAAAAATAGATAAAATCCCAGGAAAAAAAACTTGTTTTCAGCTCACAATAGATGGCTACTATCTGTGAAGTGGCAAAGTGAGAGTTAATCTAATTCCTAAAGCTCCTTATAAAATGACAGTTCTTAAAAGGGCTGTACCTACACTTATAGCTAATGATGCAAGGAAGTGGAGAATCAGGCCCACTTGACTCTAATCCTACTGAGTAAAATATGTATTTGTACATTAATCAGAGTGTGCACAGAAATACCTATATAACAATACATAAGGAAATGAATGGATTAAGGCACAGAAAAGTCCAGATGCTGGATAAGATTTTATGTCCTTATTTTTAGCAGTCAGCATCAGCAAGATTGTCTTTCAAAGGAAGGAGAGAAACTGACTTCACAAAGACACTTGTGTTTCAGGTCAGCGATACTTAGGGAGTATTTCTGTTCCCAGATGGCTTCCTGAGTATATTTATAAGATGCAAAAAAAAGGACCTGTAAGTATTTCCGCACTCACTGCATTTTAATCTGGACAAGGGATTAAAGGGAGGTTGTTCCCATTGCGTGCGTAACTTAAAAAGCCCACTTCACATAACCAATGCCTGTCTGAGCAATTTCCATGCCAAAAGTACAGAAGATACATGGCCTCTGAAGACCTACTAGAAGAGCTACAGAAAACCAGAGGATATACACGTACATCAGCACCAAGGATCAGACACAAGTTATTGCCAGTCTCTGTTATTTACTCCTGAAATTCTTTGCACAAGCAACAACAATGTGCAATGATCTGATAAACAGTAGTGCTCTTTTTTTTCTCTTTCAAGGTCAGTTCCAAGAAACCCTCGCTAGCATCAGCTAATTAATTTTTGGCCTCTTTAACTACAGGGTATTTGAAGGCACATGTTATGAATTATTTTCAGTTGAGATATTAAAATCAGATTACAAGAGAAAAGCCTTGTAAATATTTGCCTTCAAATGAGACTAAGAATAAATATATATTCAGTAATTCATCCATATTTAGCAGATATTAGAGACAAAGCATAGCTTTAAATTCACTTATCATTTTATACAAAGAGGGGAAATATGAAACTTGGCTTGATTAGCTTGTTTCTTCCTATGCTTTGTAATACCTTATTAAAATCTGAACTTTGAAATTGATATTATCAGTCAAATAATGTCAGCAGAAATATTTAATCTGTGGTTAGAGCTTTATTAATAGAACTTTTATTTGAAGTGTTTTATGTCCAAAGAGAAAAAAATAATAAAAAGAAAGCCCGAAATGGACTTGGAAGGTTGATTTGACTGATTCCATTTTGAAACTTCACAACTTGCTGGTAGAGAAAACTCCCTAAATCTAGCTTCCTGCATACATACTTCAGACTTAAAAGACTACTGTGCTCTCACTGGGGAAACTGCTCCTCTTTGACTGGGAGGTATTCAGGTCTTCATGTGACACAAGGTTCAACTGGCCTATCACACTAGGCAGAAAAAGACTGTTGCACTCACTGGGAAAGACCTACAAAAAGTGTTTTTTCTTTTTCTTCCTCTAATGATACCATTTTAACCATTGAAGAATGACCATACAGTATAGAAGCAAAACAGGGAAATCATTGCTTCTTGCCTGTTTTAGACAAATGGGTAGTGTTAAATGATGAAACAAATTTGTAGACCTGTGATAGACCAAACCTTAAAATTAAATATAATTATGCTGGCAAAAATGAGGAGGACATTGCAGAGCCTCCAAGGGTGACATTAGAAATAAAAGTCACTTCAGAATTTCACTTATACAGGAGCTTCATTTATGGAAATCTGAGTGACTGTCATTCATAGTATTCCATTTTGTGCTATAGTAATGTCATTGGAAATAGATTTCAGTTTCCCTGTAAAGTATCTTTTCATCTCCACTGACATATGCACCAAATACTGCAGAATGCACCCTATAAAGAAATATATATGAGAAAGAGAATCAAGAAGTCTTGCTGTGCATTTTTATTTTTTCAGTAAATATTCTAGTTTTCAGCCCTGTCAGTTATGAATTTGAAAGGATAGGATTTATCTTGAAAATAGCTGAAGGAGAGATATGGGGGGAAAAGAGATGGAGAGGGTGAGGGAGAAGGAAAGGAAAGGGGAAAGGGAGAATGGGAAACGGGAAAGGGAAAAGGGGAAAGGGGAAGAGGGAAAACAGAAAGGGGGAAAAGGGGGAATAAGAGGAAAACGGAGAAAAGGGGGAAAAGGGAAAAGGGAAAGGGAAAGGGAAATGAAGAGGGAGAAAGAAAGGGAAAAGGGAAAGGGAAAGGGAAATGAAGAGGGAGAAAGAAAGAGAAAAAGAAAGGGAATGGGAAAAGGAAAGGGAAAGAGAGAAAGAGATAAGAGGGAAGGACAGAGGGAAGAACAGACAGACAGAGGGAAGGACAGACGGAAGGACAGACAGACAGAAGGATGGACAGACAGAAGGACAGATGGATGGAAAGAAAGGAAGGAAAGAAAGGAAGGAAGGCGGGAAGGAAGGAAAATGACAGAGTAAAGAAATAGAGATACATTGACAGAATTAAGAGAGATAGAGAGAAGGAGAAACGTCTACTGGACATATTCCAATAAGACCTCAAGTTTTTTTGTGTAAGTATGTGAAGAAATAAAAATGTTGGTTTCAGGGAATCTGATTTTAGAAGTCTTCGATAACCTTAGACTCTTTTTAAAACATTGGCTCTATTTGTTACATTATTACCACCAAAATACTCCTTATGTACAGATAACATAAAAGAATACTGCATGTAGTAAAATAAAACATACTAATATACCAGATTTCTTTTTTATCACATATGAATAGATCTAAATATTTGTTTCACACAAAAACTACAGGTCACAACTCCCAGGAACAAAGAAGGGAAAGATAATGCTTACCACTTCAGCATGGTTTTAGTCAAGCCAAAACTAGTACGAAGCCTAAAAACAAGAGATACCTGAAAAGATCTATCAGACTTTGTTTTGACTAACAAAAAATCTTTCAGGCCTCTACCTCCCTGCTGATTTGTGAATGCCTGGCTTTGATAATGCTGCATGTTACCAATAGAGGTTATGGCATTATACACTGTGAGCAGTTCATGAAGACAGGCACTAAAAAGAGAACTTTGAATTCTCTACTTAGCATTTTTCTTTCAGAATGAAATTTATGAAATGTGTTAGAAATAACTCTGTAGTAGCTGGGTGAAACACATTGTTTTGCTCCTGAAAATCTGACTAAAACCACACAGCCACAAGTTTCTGTCCATGGCAAAGGGGGCTAAATAAATTACCTTCCCAGGACTATGAAAGTGAAGATGAGAAGAGGGGGTGAAAGGAGCTTTTTATAAGCATTAAATATTAAAAGATGTGACAAAATCACCAGTTTGCAACAAAGAAGGGTTTACTCTGTTGCTGGTGTTTTTTTGCAACCAGTCTGCAGGAAAATAAAACCACTGTATTTAATGCTCTCCTTAGTGCTACTCCTAAAAACAACGATGATGTTAAATTAAATGGGAGATTGTCAGAAGGAAACAAGGGATTGGGATCCCAAGTGTCACTGCTCTGCAGAGGAATTCTTCGCCAAAGAGCAGCAGGAGATTTTCAGGGTCCTTCTTCAAATTAGCAATAATTTTAAAGGCACGTGTTTCTTGATCATATCATCACTTCTTGTATTTTCTCTCCACCACCCCAGTATGCTATATTAATTTAATTCTTCCCTTGGGATGGAGGCATAAAATAGCATGAAAAGATGCAAAATAGAAGAATACTGTTTTTAGCAGAGAAGGCTTATTTATGCTGTTCTTCATAGCACTGCAATCTCCTTAGGAACCAGAGGGCACAGTTAGTTTAAAGGGGTTTGCATGCGACGATGGCTCCAGTATGCACCCTTTGGGGAAGTCCATATATATGGTATATAGCAACCACTTGGTATTATCAAGATGAAGTGGACATAGGCATCTCCCCTGAAAAAAGTAGCTGTGGGCAGAATACCCGCTTTGTTGGGCGCACAGAGCTGTCTGAATATTGTTTCCTACTGGTAGAGAAGCAGCAGCCCAGTCATGCTCCCAACCTGAAAGTTACCTCCCTTCACCTTTGCTGAGCTGCTGGCAGGAGTTGGAGCAGACACATTGAGGACATGGTGGGAGCTGGAGATCTGGAAATGTGTGAGGAGAGCAGGGAAAACAATTGTGCAGGAGAGAGGTGGCTGCTCAGGAAGGGAGGGAGGAAGGTGACAGCTCACCAGGCTGAGACTTCCGAGCTGCTGAGGAGGAGCAGAAGAGGCTGAGAGTGTACTCTTCCAGTAGGCATGCCAAGCGTATGATTGCTGCTGATAGGGAAAGAGCTTCAGTGAACAAGCACATCCTTTATAATGCAAAGGAGATGTTTCATTACTAACTGGTTGAGGAGCATAACTCCAGCTCCATGGATGCAAGAAAAGGAGAGGCAGCATCCTGACCCATATGGCATGACCCAGCTGCTGAGGCACCATGGCTGCCTGGGCCAGAAAGCTGGTTTTCTGAAAACATAGCACAGAGTCAGCTTCTGGGCTTTTACATTTAAACTTTTGAATTAAAGTGTGGGGCAACTCCCGGGACTATATCCTGCAGTTGTTCAGTGTGCAAACACAGCTGCAACCTGAGCATTTAAAACAATATCTGAAATACAGTTTAAGCAAGAAAGCAGCAAAGTCATTCACCTTGGCTTAAACAAAAATACAGACTAGCTGTCATCTTTTTGGTATATAATATCACCTACATGGCCGCAGTGTGATTCTTGCCCTGACAAAGCCCTGCAATGCTTGGGTTGCAAATGTTGAGAAATCTTTAACCTTCCCAAGTGGACTTTTTTATAACCAGTTAAAAATATTTCTATCCAGCATCAGTTCTGCAATTTTCCCCTTTAATGAGTGAAACCAAAGCACAGGGCCCAACTTTTCTGCCACTTGTCTACCATATGAAAATGATGCTGGCATGTGCTTCGTGCTGCCTTCCCCCATCACCCAGTGGGTGAATTTTGTAGCCTGCCTTGTTAGTGGCACAGCAGGTCGCCAAAAAGAAACCGAGTTGTTTGTGTGAGATGAGATGTTGGGCTGCCAACTGTTATAAATCTTGTGCTACTTACAGCTTCGCCTTTTCTTCAAGCCTACTCCACCCCCTGCTGTGGTTTCGACTGTTGGAGCAACATTAGGAGGCACAACTGAAAGCAGTAATATTGGCATTTGTGGGGAAAATAAGAGAAAATGCGAGGAAGTGGCTAGACACAAATGTTTCATTGCAAGAACTGTATGCATAAGACCTGTAGCCACAGAGATTTAGGTCCTGTGATGGTGGAAAGGGGATTTACCCCCTGCAATATTTACCTGTAGCTGTACCCATTGCTACAGGCTTATTTTGTAAGTGTAACTGCTTGTAGCCTCACACGTGCTTCCTCACTGTCATATCATATTAAATGAGCTATAATTGTAGTCTATTAGAGTGCAATAACCTAAAAGTGATAGTGCATGACAGCACCTGTCAACACGTCATGGAGGGTTGTATGGAATGCTGAATTATACCCATTTTATACCACATTAATGAGGCAGCTCATTCTTATCCAGTCATAAATAAACAGGTTTCAATTTCCTTATACACCATGAGAAGCTTTTTTTTTTTCCACTTTTGTACAGAGAGCCACAAAAGTGATGATAAGGTGATCTATTGCCTGAAAAAGAGTATTGGAGTGTGGTCATTAATGACACTGATATTTTTATCATTATTAATTGCTTTATGAATACATTCTAGTGTGACTGTTTTTTTCCAGTTTTCTGGAGAACAGAGAAAAACATAAAGAAAAATAAGACTGATTGTCCCTAATAAAGTTTTAATAGAAAATAAACGAATTGTCTGATTGCTTCAGCAGCACCCAAAGGATGGACTGATATGGGAAGAAACCTGCTCCCCTTAAGATCAATGGCTGTGCTGGGTCCTGGCTCTCCTTCATAAACTCTTTAAGTCAGGCTTGAAATGGGAATGGAAAGAGAAAAAAGGGAAATGACAGTAGGGAGAGGAAAGAGAGAGAATGAGAGGCTTTCAGCCAAATCAAAAGAAAAGCTAACGCATCAAAGCACATTCATAGCGCCCATTATTTTGCTTAACCTAATGATCAAGGTGTCTTCATTTTGAATAGCTGCTTAGGCTTCAGAGCCATAAATACCTGTCTGTACTCTTGTGCTGAGCCCATGTGAGGAGAGGTCAATACAACCCCCTGCAAGTGAAGATCTCTGTTCCCTGAGGCTGGCAGAGGCCCTGTACACTAAATATACCAGCCAGTGATGCTGAGATAGACATGGGGAAGTGTGATCATGTTAGACAATTTCTTTCTTTGCTCAAAGTTACTCAGCTAATGCAAGAAAGCAGTAACCCATTCAGGAATTAAGTACATATAAAGTATGATGCGCAGAAATACAGCACACATCTTAGGACAGAGTACCAAAAAAGAGTAGATGGCATTCATAAGAGAGAAAATATTTTCAACATGAGGAAAATAAAGGGCAGGAAGGAACAAGTTACTAACCAAAATGACAAATAAATCCTGGTTTTTTGCCAGGCACTTCCCATAAGGCCCATGAAACGGGTATCTTTCAGGATCCCAGGAAATCGCGTCTGCTCTTTCTTTGATCTTTGAACTGTTCCTGGAAGAGCAAACTTGAAAGCAGAGCCCACAGAAGGCACGCCACCTTTTCCCTCAGGAGTGGAAATGAAAGATCCAGACTTTGGAACTGACAACCGGGCAGCCAGCATGACTAGGCTCTGATCTTGCCCGTCCATGGGTCCACATGGGACCCCAGAGTGGTGCTCTGCACCCAGGGTAACCACCAGTTTGCTGCAGGAATGATGGCTTGTAAATCCAGCGCAAATCTGTGACACTTGTCAGTGCATACTCTGACGGAGCATGATATTATATTCTGATTTATTTCTCAGGACTGGCAATTGGTAATTTTACCAGTAGTGTTTTTGATGCACTGAGGAAGAACTACTTGCTTCATTTTTCAAGCCTTATTTATTTATTTACATATTACCTTTTAAAAAAACTAAAGAATTGCTACACTTCAATATTTTGTCTGTAAATCTTAGCTTTATAACAAAGAAATGGTTTAGAATTATGTCCTTTGTCTTCAACAGAAGTGAGATAAAAATCCTTATTTAAAAATCAAACCATCATTTCCCTCAGAAGTTGTTTGCAACCCTTCTTCCAACAAATGTACTATCTTGTGAAAGCAAAGTGGAAGGATAGAGGGAGCCAATGGCATTAGGTACTAGGCAAATAGATCAGGTCAAAATTGTTCCTGACTCTGGCTCAATGTGGTTAATAATTTTGACTGAAAAAAAGATTACTTAAAGAAAATGTTTTTCATATTTTCACAGTATTTCAACATTTTGTTAAAAAGTTATTATTTTTAAATTTCTCTAAATTAAAAATGTGCTTAAAGGGCATTTCAGTTCCCCCAACTAAATGAATCATTTGACTTCAACCCCAAATCACTTTCTCAAACTTTTTTCCATTTTGCCAAATAACCCAATAAAATTTTATGTTTCAGGTCAGACCAAAATGAATGGGTTTTTTACTTCAGCTTTGACCAGTGAATGGAAAAATCAATTATTCACACAACCCTAATTCACAGAACTTTAAAATGGCTTGGAACTGTCTAAGTGTGCATGCAGGTAGTTACTTACTGTGTGATCTTATTACTACTCTCTTAATTCTTGTTCTTTCCCCTCCTTACTGCTGTTGTCCTTAAAGTCAAACCGTAGACTGTTACAGGCACTTTGCCTTCCTATATATCTGAAATGTGTGTGTAAGGCAATTACCCCTATACCAGTCGTATGTAAGTGGCACAGAGCCATGTCCATTACATGTCTATCAGCCCTCCCTAACACCTAGATGCCTTCCTGTCACTGTGAGTGACATTCTCAGAATGCAGTGTTCATGGCCTTCTATTTTCCCCTGGAAGTAATAATTCAGTTTTACAGACTAATCATTTGACCTTTCATACTGGGCCTGTCCATTGCTGTGTTAACTGGAGGCCAACTCAAGGAAGGAAACACAACAGAAACCTTCCAAATCTCCATAGCACTAGGAGAGCTAAGTGTTTGATTTCACAATTGGAAAGCAGATGAAAGAAGCAACAATGACAGAGAAGGCTGGAAGAGTTTTGTTCTTGCCTGCTTGCCAATGCTGGCAAAGGAAGAATAGATAAATGAATGAATGGCTTTTGGTGCAGATATAATTACCAGATCATTCAAATACATCTTTATCTTTCACTCTCTTCCAGCTTCTTTGTTGTTTGGTTTGTTTGTTGTTTTTTTCTTTCGTTCTTTTTCAAAGAAACACGTGGCACTGTTTTACTGGTCTCTGCTTAAACAGGTCTGAGTTTATTTCACTGGACTTACACCTCATTTGCAGTGTGGTAGCAAAGCTTTCCTTGCAAATCAAGAATAACACTCTAAGTAAGATAAGATGTACTGTAAAAATGTTTGATTCCTTCTCAAAACCAAATGGATATTTCACCTTGACCTAGAAAAGTGGCAGATGCTGCCAAAAGCTCTCTGTAGCAAGCAGAGACAGAGGAAAAAGCAAAGCTTCACTCTTACAGTAGCCCCCAGATTACTCTTAATGATTTGTAAATAACTTCTGTGTTGTTTCGGTTTTCCTTTAATGATTTTTAGTGTCCTCATAAAGTTTCACTGCAGCCCTCTTTACCCTATTCCTAACAAGGCAGTTGTAGGCAATCTGCCTTCAAACATGATACACAGCCTGAAAAATGTGTTTTTTTCTGAAAGGGGACTCACTGGCAGCTTATAAAACAAGCCCCTTTCTATTTGTGAAGCATTTTCCACACATCCTCTCTACATATAAGTCATAGCTGTCTGCCTCTGTGCATGACAGAAGCTTACCCAGAATCCATGCATTAGACAACTGGATAGTGTTTCAGCGCATGGAAGGAACACTGGTGGGGATGACCATGGGCAGTTGGCATGAAGATTCTGCAGAAATCCTGCTGCTAGGCTTGAAAAGTTACCTTCCTCATCCTGTCCCCTGCCCTCCACACTGTTACTTTTCAACTATATGAAGCTGGAACTTTGAACTATGCAAAGAACTATGATTGTAGATCTTTGGGGTCCTAGTTTAAAAGGTAAGAGATGGCAAAGATAGCCAAAGAAAAACCATCACAAGTCCAGATCCCTCGTTCAAAAGAATACTTAACATTTTTGGTGTCAGTCATGGCCTCCACAACCCTGGGTGCAGGCCACGATCTCGCACAGAGCATGTGAGAAGGAATCAGCACCTGAGATGAGGACCACGAGGGACAACTCTGGAAGCAACATCTTACATCACTAGCAGAGAACTACACACCATTTTTTATGTAGAGAACATACTATAGAATAACTTGTACCTACTTAATTAACTGTACTTTGCAGTTCTATATTATTAGCTGCTGAGGGCAACTGGCGGCTTGGCACTGTAGATGGTGTGGATTGCATAAACAGCGTGTACCTGCTAATTGAGTATGAGCAAGTGTATGCAGCTCAGCTGGCGGATGTCCCAGACCCTCCCGCACTGCTGGCAAAGGGTCTCGGGGTCTTCTGCTGGACACCCGGTGCAACTGTGTAGGTTACAGTAGCATCACCTCTGTCAGCTATGCATAGGGAACCACTTGCAGAGCGCTTGCTCACTGTATGATGCCAAATTTGAGCCCTGATTTGCAAGGGCTAGATACAGAAGGAGGCTTTCTTCTCCTTGGCTGCATTTCTAAATGGATCTTTATCTGACACCCAAGTAGCACCCACATTTGCCAGCTGACACCCTGCTTCAGGCTCTGCTCCTGGTTTTGTAAATTCCAGGGAGACCCCAAGGACAGCTAAGTGCAACAGTAGATGGATCTCGGGGCTTGATTGGTTTTGATGGGTTTGTTGGTTTTTTTTTTTTTTGCTACTCCTTCTCTATGCTAAATTAGGAATTCAGAATTCCTAATTCGAAATTTAGAAAGATCAGTGCAAATGATACAGACTTGTATAACACTTGACATCAATGTCAGCAACATCTGAGCTCTCTATAAAAGAAGTCTGCAGTTTAATTAGAATGGCTTACACCCAGCAAATGCGTTCAGAATAAACAAAAATTAGAGCATAGGGATCATTTTTTTTTCCCTAATGGTAGCTTAAATAGGCAGAGGGGAGAATTTAATTACATCCACACAGTCCGAGTCTGTTTTAGAAGCACACTGCCAGAGCAGATGTTTGCGGTTGGTGGCCAAGGGGAGATGCCGCAGGCTAAGTTAGATGAGGTGCATGTTGTCCAACGTGAGAGTGAGAAAAGGAAGGGACCAATATTAGGCCCCTGCCCAGAACCCTTCTTTTTGTGGTGCTGACTCAGCATCAAGTACAGGAAAGTGTATGTGAAGCCTGATTGTCTTCGTAGTTTATTTCCTATCTTTTGAACTCCTCTTCTTGCTGAAAGTATCATGGATAAATCGCATTAGCTTTGATCTGAGCCTTTCCCAGCACCCCATAAAAAACAGCTTTGTGCACCAGGGCACAAACAACACCAGTAAATGGGTGCATTTAAGGGTAGGGTTTCATGAATCCATCTGTCAAGCATTTTTTCACAAAAGAAGAAATACACTATGAGTTTAAGCAGATGCCAGGTCTCACCAAACTGCTCGTTGCCAGCAAAACATCAAGCCATCCCCATATTTGCCTGACCTGGTTACTACACTTTGGAACTGAATCTGAAGAAATCACTGAGGTCCTGACTCTGAAGGAGCACTTCAGGGAATGAAGCATGACAGCAGATGATGCTGAGGGCACTGAAGTATTTTCTCTGTTCACCCCTAGGCCACTCATGGTCTTCACCTGCAGCTTTCTGAGTTCCTCCCAGGAAGAAGGAGACGGAAAGATGCATACCAGATTTATAGTCAGTTGAGGGAATGTCACATTCAGCCTTCCTGATCTCTGAAAAAGGCAAAGCAGAAGAACAGGCATTGCCACTGCATAAAGCTGGTAAATGGCATACGGAAAACATAAAGGTGCTGCACAAGAACATGGATAAGTAAACGTGACTCCACATTCATAGAATTCATAGGGTTATTTTAGTTGGAAGGGACATTTGGGCGTCTTCTGGTCTGATCACCTTCTCAAGACTGAGCTAGTTTTGATGTTAGTAAATCAGTCCTACCATTGTGAAGGGGTTCAATGAGTCATAGAATCATAGAATGGCGAAAGTTGATCTCACGTCACAGCTATCAGCCCTTTTCTTCATTGTTGTGACCAATCTCATAGAATCATAGAATAGTTAAGGTTGGAAAGGACCTTAAGATCATCAAGTTCCAACCCCTCTGCCATGAGCAGGGACACCTCACACCAGACCATGTGGCCCAAGGCTCTGTCCAAGCTGGCCTTGAACACTGCAAGGGATGGAGCACTTACCACTTCTTTGGGCAACCTGTTCCAGCTAATCATGCTAACAGTAAAGAACTTCTTCCTTATATCTAATCTAAACTTCCCCTTTTTAAGCTTAAGCCTATTACCTCCCCTTCTATCAGTATGGTTCTGATGAAAAGTCCCTCTCCACCACCCTTCAGGTATTGGAAGGCTGCTATAAGGTCTCTATGCAGAACAGGCTTTCTAGAGCCCTGACAACACTCTGACACCCTCAGTCCCCTGGAACAGACAGAAGTTCCCCTGAGGAAGAACCAACGAAGGACAAGTGTCCCATGCAGTGTTCAAGTTGCCTTGTAACACTCATCAAGCTTTACCATTTGGCTGGGACAAAACTGTAAGAACTGGGCCCACCCCAGATTTCCCAGCAAGAGAGGCAATCCAAGCCAGGCCTAACGTTTGTGCCACCATTGTGTTCAGAGCATGTGTAAGATGCTGAATTCCCCTCTGCCTCTCCATATAGGCTGTACTTGCTGTAAGACATACTGCACAAGGGTATTCAGGGGTCAAAACACATGTGAAATGTCTCCAGATGACTGTCCTTCCCACTGTGTCCTATTCCTGGCTTTCTTCTCTTCTCTTTTGCCCTATTGCTCTTGCTCATGTATAAACTGCCAGAATTGCTTGGAGAAGGTGACCATTTAGCTTCCACCTTCTCGGGTCTTCAAACACCTCCCCAGCTGCAAACAAAAGGGCAGAGCACAGGCAAACCCTTGCCAAAAGGGCCCATGCCCTGGGAGAGATGCACTATTTTGCACAGGCAAAAGCTCCTCCTGCACACCTAGGTGCCAGCAAAACCTGACCACCCAAATGTTTGTGCAAAGGGAATAAAAGGAGCAGGAACGTGATCAGATGGAGTTGCTAGCCAGCTTCAGCAAACATGGACTCTAATTAATTTTTTCCTCCCATTGTTTACCCAGCTTTGTATGTAACTGAGAGCTGAACTGGGCTTATCAGTAATTACCAACAGTTCTGGAAAATTTACACATTATTGTGCTGTGTTACTACACAGAGTAGTGATCCATAAAGATGGGTGTCTCTTTGTTCTTTGCTAGGCAATGTTTAAAAAAAGCCAGAAAACTCTTCTGACCCACTACTAGGGTTGTTGTGATGGAGGGGAAAAAAAGCGGGAAAGCAGAGGGCAGCAGCACATCTGTTTCAGATCTAATTATGAAAGTTTCCCGGACACAGTGTCATGCTACCTCGGTGGCAGTGTCAGAGGATGCTCTGGCTGCAGCCAAGCTCTTTTCCCGGCCCTGGAGTTGCATTTTCCCATTCCATAGTGACACCTGCTGGGAGGAACTGAGCAGAGACAATCCCACTGCTCTCTGGCGAGGGGCTACGAAGCCCAAAATGAAGGGCTCACAGCAGTCAGGCAGATTGGTTCCCCTCCTTTCCTTGCAGATTGAGCCAGGCTCTTATCAGAGGGAAAATGGATCTCTGCAGCATGATTAATGCTCAGAAATGCCCCGCATAAGCAGGTCCTGAAAAGCAGTGCTGGAGCATCAGGCAGGGAGGGGCCTGCCAGACAGAGAAGGAGATCAGAGGGTTGTTTGGATGAAGAGGGCTAAATGTAGCCCATGTGGCAAGGAAGTGAAAGAAGGGGTGAATTTGTCCCCTTTGCAGAAGCTGAAAGGACACATTACACTTGCTGTTTGCTGACAGTCTTTCTGCAGATATTGGCCACTGAAGGAGGACAAGATCCTGCACCAGTACCTTTGTTCTGATTCAATATGGCCATTCTGATGACAGCCCAAAGTGTGGCTTCCCTGTGCTTTCTATTCGCCTTTCCTCCTGAGGATTTCACTGCTCCTGCTCAGCATTTAGACCCCGTTATGCCTGGCATGTGGGCTGCAATGCATGCATGCAATAACCAGGGAAACTGAAAAATCTTGCCCTAACCGTGCACTTCCCTTTCCCCCACTCGAAGCTGAAGGAAAAGACAACCTGGCAGAAAAAGTGCCAAAATGTTTTAGAAATAAATGACAGACACCAGAGTCATCACACATTTTCCTAGGCAGGATAGTAATTTCTGTAATGTATTTTTAACGGTGAGGAGTGATGGGAGGGAAGGCACTTAAATCTAATGCAAACGGAAGATTTGTCAGTTATGCAGTTTGTATAATGTCATATGTAGAAAATGTTATGAAAGTGGAAGGGATTATGGAAAGGAGAGACATTTCTAAAATTGGAGGCCTTCTTTTAGGGCTTTAGCCCCCTCAGTCTTCCAGATCACTGGAAACGTTTTTCTCCAAGGAAGGGCAGGAGCCTATCTCAAAAACTGTGACAGCTCTCTAAGCTACATGTTACTTAAGAAACTTTGCTCTCCTTCTCACTGCTACCTCTTTCAGTTTCTGCCAACTGCTGCTCCTCCTCATTTCAGCTCTTCAATCATCCCAAACCACATTAACCACAGACGGTCAGTTTCCAAATGTTTCCCGGCTGTTTTCTTCCCTGCATCAAGGCAGCAGCAGTTTCTGTGACCAAAAACCTTATCTAATCCGAAGGCTTCCTGCTGGTTTGGTTTTGGTTCCAGCCTCAGCTTGAAGGTGCTGGAAACAGGAGCATTTGACCGGCTGATGAACAGTGACAGCATCAGTTATGAGCATGTCTGGAAATTCTTCACAGCAGTGGCTCGATAGGGTTAATTGTGCTGACCTCATTTAAAAGCACTTTGAGATCTTATGAATGAATATAAGTGTTTTAAAAAAACCCTCTATTATAGTTATTAATATGTATTACTCTCATGGCTAGTTATTTAAGCAAGAAATTATAGAAGCACCCGTTTATAGCAAGTAGAGCAGCACTGCGGGAACAGGAGTCTGGTAGGCTGTAAAGAGCTTTTAGCACAACATCTAGGGCTGTCCTGGCCCAGAAACGGTCTTTGTTGTTATTAAAGTAACGCAAGACTCCTGTGAAGGGCGAAAAGTGCTGAAGTGCATTAACCTCAACTCTTGCGAAGGCCGACAGCCTTGAAACCCCCCAGAATAAACAGGGAGGCCAAGATACCTTTAGATGGATAAACCTGAGCCACCAACAAATGCTCCGCCGCGGGGGGAGAAATGCCAGACCCTCATTAGCGCCAGCAAGCCGCTTGCTCTGGAAGGAGCTCCCGGTAGAGCTGCTTTCGAGGGGAAATGAAGCCCCCCGGTGGCAGCCGAGCGCCTTGCAGCAGCCCTCTCTCCCCCGGCTCCAGTCCCGCGCAGCTCCCGGGCTCCTGTGCTTCGGCCTCGCTGCCCCGCGGTCCTGCCGGGAAGACCGCGGTGGGTGCCGGAGCCCAGCCTGCCCGTCGATGCGGGGCAGACCGCGCCACAGTAACACACCCCTGCCCAAGCATCCAAGCCAGGCTGCACGGGGCTTTGACCAACCTGGTCTAGTGGGAGACGTTCCTGTTGATGGCAGGGGGGTTGGAATTACATGATCTTTAAGGTCCTTTCCAATCCAAACCATTCTGTGATTATATGACACCCCCTCCAGAAATTTTGTCATCACAGTCTTCTTCCTGTAGCCCACTTTTATGAGTCACGGAGTGAGAACAAACAGCAGAGGGCTGACAGACGCAGGCATCAGCTGAGGTGATTTCCATCCTGTGTCTAACATACGGGTTGTGGCTTGCACAGGGGTGACAGGGCTATTACCTGTGTTCCCTCTTAAACTGAACAGCAAACATAAATCTCTGTAACTGTGATGCAGCTTGCAACTCTTCTTTCACAAAGAAGCTGATGGCCATCCAGGTCTCGTGACGTGAGTTTGGTTTTGCCAACTCTTTGTCTTAACACTGGAAGAACAGGTAGCTCAGAAGCTCATGTAGCACAAGTGTCTTTTTCAGACTTAAAACCACACCTTCGGCATTCTTCATCAGTAGAATCCGGGTGCACTGAAAAGCTGGCATGGGCAAAATGGTTTTTGTTAAATCACTGTCTCAGGGCCTTGTCTTTTTCTATTATTGAGCAGTTTCTTAGGCACTCTTACATCTAAAGGTATCCCTATGCCTAGACATACAGGTGATAACTGAACAGGCAGTGTGTTTGTGCTGGAATAAGGATCTGACCAAATAACCCAAGCATATGACTGATCAAAGAGTTTCAGATATCAAGATGTAGGGCATTAGCTTCTAACTGGGGCTTTTTCTTTGGTCTCTCTAGTTCATGAATTTCCTCCTATTCTGAGTGCAGAAGCTCCTTATTAAATTAAAGAGCCCATAGATGATTCATGCAGAGTCTTTAAGGGATGTGCTCATTTTACTGCAGCAGCAGAGATACGGGCACAGATTACCAAGGGCAATCTGAAGGTGATTTCACTGTCATTGAAGTATGCATAGAATTTGTTGGGGTTCTTTTCTTCAGAGAAAAAAGTCAGATATACTTTTTTATAGCAATTAATAATTGGAATATAATTAATATTCCCATACATCTGAATTACCAAGTAATGTTTCTTACTGCAGAAAGGTTATCCAAATATTTTCCTACAGGGTGAATCACAGCTTAAGACTTGTAAAATGGTCTTATGTACTAGAACCAGCTGTCACCATCCTGTCTTTGAGTGTGTACGTCATTGCCTTGTGACAGATTTCTACGTGACTGTTCATGCAATACCTTTTCTTTCTGATGGCAACTAGAAGCAAGTGCCTCCTGTGGATTGCGTTCTCTGTACATACAGAGTTAGTAGCCTATCATCAGAAACGTTTTCCAAGGAAATATGAAGCTCTTGCACAGCTTCTATACAGTACTGTACAGATTCAGCAGAGGAGCCACAACCTATACTATATACCATGTTCTGGTCTGAATCCCACCAGGCTCATTTCCTCAGACACATCTAACATTTGGGAATCCCATGAATTAATGGTGTATTGCGCAACTTCAACAGCAAAACAAGCATTTGAAGCTGCAGTGATTCAACCACAGTACTGGCAGTCTGGGCCTTGTTTCTGTGGGAAAGGCAGAGAGTATAGTCCAGGTTACAGTTCCTCCTCTATCTGACTAACACTGTCTTGATACCACAGCATAGTCACCATCAGCTGACGGAGTACTCAAGCTCACTTTTCAGAGCTAGTTGGTATGTCCATGCTACCTTTATACATAGACATCTCTGGAGACTGCATTTATGCTGCATCCTCCCATGCCTGGACCCTGGTGTGGGTCCTGAAGCAGCTCACACAGCTGTGCAAGCTCATCTCAGCACCAAGTGTGCAGCATGGCAGCAGCACACCAGTGCCTTGAAGCATGTGGTGCTCCAAGGGAGCCTTAAACATTTCTTTCCCTAAAGCCTGCTCCTTCAGGAAGACTGAAAAGGTGCTTTTGTATTGGATTATGTGATCTATGTGCCGAAGAAACAAGTTACATTATAAATTTAGCATCAGTCCTGGAATATATAGATATACTGTTCATATTGCATTGACTAGCAAGTTGCTATTTAAAGTTCAAGGCAAAGCTTTAAACCCTGAAAAGGTTTTGATGTAATTGCTGGACTTAGGGGGACAGGGACAATGACAAACGACACAGGACTTCAGAAAAAAGAAGTGAAAGAAGGATTACATACAAAACTTCAGTTTCCTAATCAATACCCACCAGAGCTTTGGGGTAAGCACTGTCCTGTATTTCCTATTTATGATAACTGGTCATCTCAGCACCTCAATTTAATATATCTATCATGGTTAAAAATGACCTGCGTATGAGTACAGTCACTTTATTCCCTAAGGGAGATTCTCCTATTCTCCATTATTAAAAAAATTCAATTCCCTGCAGGGTATTTATTAGTTAAGCCTTCCTGGGAGTCGCTTGTCTTGACTTTGTTCAATGTTTTGTAAAATTCAAGATTAGGCTTATCACATTAAGCGCAGGATTCAAATCTATTTCAAATCGCATAATGGCATCCACTCCTGCTATAAAATCTCATCCTGAACTGAATATGGGAAGACAAAATTAGTCCTTTTCAAGAAACAATCATCAAAGATCAATGACCATCAAAGCGTTTTACTTGGGGGAAAAAAGAAAGAGGCCAAATTTCAAGATAGTGCAGGCTGTCAATGCGACTGGAGTGCTTGGAGCTGGTGGAATTTTTTTAAGTAATTCACAAATACCATATCTACACTTGACAGGTCATTTCATTCTATTTAGCACTTTTTATTCTCTGTGGTTTATAAGCAAATGTAAGAGGGAGGAAAAGCTAACGCATCTGATAATACACTATATCAAGCTGACAACCTAACTAAATTTCCCTTGCGCTGCTAGCAAAATGCTGTTAAAAACTAATAATGCGTACAAAAAAAAAAAAAAAAAAATAAAAGAGAGAGAGAGAAAAGTGGAAAAAAGGGATCATAGGGATCATGCAGTCACATTTAATTTCAGAGAACAAAACCTGAAGCTGATTTCTCTTTAGATCAGTTGTATACTAGTTGGAACATGGGTGCCTAGCACTGCGACAGAGTAATATGATCTGAGCTTTAAATAGCTGCCAAATAACCATGTGGTGGCTGGCAGCATTAAACGTGTTGCAATGAGAATGATCTGTTTCAAAGTAAAGCCACATAACAGAGTCAATCTGATGTGGTACAGAAAAGGAGGGGGAAACGTTTTTCATTATCTTTCTGGGTTTCTTTCTGTTTAAAAAGTGTTTCCATCTTAAAGATGCATTAGTTTAAGGTCTTTTCCTTAACCATTTTAAAACCTGAATCCCATGCAGGTCATTTCGGAGAACATCTCCTTGGGCACCCAGGCACAAGGTGGAGGGGGACAGTGTGCCAAATGTGAAGCACCACCACTGAGACCATTCCCTTGCTGTAACCCAGTTCAGGGTGGCTGTCTCATGCTGTAAAAAGCACCTTCCCTGTCCAAAGGCTTCCCTTAGTTTGTACCAAACACATGCTTGGCAGTTTTTCAGAACAGATAAGGAACAGATCTACAGCAAATAATATGGGGTGACCTGCTCCTGGCCCTCCCCTTATCCTCATAGCAAAATGTGGAGTCTTGTAGTACTCCATGAGACCCCTCTGGGTTCTTTGGGATGTAGGGAAAAATCAGGTGCAGAGTCTGGGGATGTCAAATATAGGAGATGCTGCCAGCCCTCCATTCCTTCTTACCTTCATGTCAAATGGTTCTCCTGATGCCTATCGTCAACATGTCTCCTGCACAGATGAGTCACACCGTGGACTGAAAAGATAGACCACTTAAAACTGGTAATGTGAGTAAGAGACACGGAGGGAAATGCAGTACTGTAAATACTTGTGATTCTTCATCCCCTCTGTCACTTTTGATTATAGATGACCAACTTCTGTTTTCAATTTCAGTGTCTCCACCACCAGCAGCAGCAGCAACCCAGACTTACTTTAAGTTAACACAGCAGAATTTCACGTGAACATACTTTATCTAGTCTTCACTGCTGGGAAATCACACTGCTGAAAGGACAGGCAGGAAGAGGAGAGCCAGGGGAAAACCCAGCTGCTGCATCAGAAGGTAAATAGCTCATTTAAGAGGTTAAATATGACTTCTTAAAAAAGATACTGAGCACAACATACTTTGCAGCAAGTTAGGATTTTGACATAATGGAGACAGCAATACAGACCCAACTAAACAATTGTCCTACTAGCAGTTTACTAGCACCCTATAGAGTACAGTCTCTGTTGCAACAACTAGGCACCCTCCACAGAAATAAAGTAGGCTTTATTTTGCATTTCCTCAAAGGAGAACATTGCTTTACTGCAATAATGTAAGTGTCAATGAACAGTCACATACTTCATGAAGATCATCTCCAGTGAAAAGTCCAGCTGCCACCCCAATCAGTAACAAGGATAAACTAGGGGTAAATCCTTTTCTGACTGTTTTTGTCTGCAGTTGCCTTTGCCATGTTGTGTCAGCGCATCCCCCAGGAATCCACAACAGCTGCACAGCGGGCTGGCAGAGGCATCACAGAGGGCCATTCACCCTCCTTTCTGACCTCCATCCCCTTGTTTTCTCACTGCCTCCTTTGTCGGTAGTCAGTGTTCTTACTATAGTTGCACTGGACAAGTGGATGACTGTCAGATTGGAAGTAATCAGAAAATATTTCTCACCTACTTGTTTCTTACCGTCTTTTTTCCAAACATGCTGCTTAAAAAATAAATTAAAAAATAACTTTTTTTTTCCAATATGACTGCAGGCTATTAAGTGGCCAGGCAATTTAAAAGAAAGACCCCAATCAACCAAAAACAAGCTCAAAAGCCCATAGATTTGTAAAGAACATGGGTTTTTTACCAATTTCACAGAATATTTTGATTACAGTATTTAATCTCTTTATAATATTTTATTCAGTTCTAATCATGAAAATCCCTGCATCACCACCAAGGATTTGCTAGACAAAAGCATATCTGGAAGAATGCCATGGAGTGAGTCTCCTTAGCTGGTTTGCTTTCCTCAAGTTCTTACAAACCCATTCCCCTGCACATCGTTCAGAGGAACAGAGACAGACTGTGCTTTTAGGTAATAGCTGTATAGAAATGCCTTCCCACCACCCTTAACACCATTCCCTAGTCTGTGGCAGCTACTCACTATGCACTGTGTGTTTTGGAGGGAACAAGCAACCTGTCCCCACTCTTTCAGAAGGAACCTGACTCTTAGTTCTGCTATTAGGAGAAGGTGGCATTCAATTGAGGCAAATTGATGGAGTTACAGACTATTACCAAGAGTGTGAATTTGAGTAAAGAATTGAGTATTCAAGCAATTTTTACTGACACCAGAAAGGCCTTTTGAAGTTTCTTCTCAAAACACCTTGGATCTTCAATGGCCATTATATCCACAGCCTGACCCGAAGGGTTGTCACCATGACAGGCTGCCTAGCACACAAGACTGTAACTAATTTAGCTGCGTAATGGAGAGAGTTCTGAAGATGCACATGGGCTGAATTAAAGTCTCCATGGGAGCCTCTGGCTCATTCCTTGCAGAGTTTATTAGTTGCTGCTGTACACATGGTTAGGTTTGCTGGAAGAAGTCCAGCTCTGAGGCACCTCTCAACTCCTTCAGCTTCTAAAAGTTGCAAGAAAGTGGCTCTGTATTGCCCCCACTAAGCTCTTGTGGAGAAGGACTCTCCCCTGCAGAGAAGCAGACAGGGTTTGGGAGGGGTACCTAGTCAAATAACTCTTGATTACTGAATTTACCTCCACAATTACCAGTGAGTATCCTAGACTGTAAAGAGGGTAAATACCAACAGATTGTATTATTTGAGAAACAGTATGTGATTGTGTAATTAAGGGCAGGAATATAATACCATATGCACAAGGGTCAGGGTTAATTTCAGCATTTCCTGACTAACCAATGGCATTATGGTGTAAGCCTAATGTTCTCCGCATGGCTATCATTTATACGGAGTTCATATATATGCTTATGAATATTTGGTTAAAATTCACCCACCATACTCTCTGACACAGTAATTAAAAACACCATGTTAGCTGCCAATAAAAATATTTTTGTGATTTGGTAATTATTCCAGATCTCATAGTCCCAGCTCCCATACCCCCTGCCCTTGTTGTCTTCCTGTTCTAAAATGTATAAAGCTAATCTTGATGATGGAAAAATAAATAAGTAGCAGGGAAGGCTGGAAAGTTTCCAATCACAAAAACTCCCAAAATGGAACCAATATCCAATCTGGCCCACCACATCTTCTAGGTGGGCACTCCTTTCCTGCCTTTAGTGATGCTTTCAGTATTCATAACAGCTGTGCAATTAAGCATTATGAACAAGAAGAAACCAAGATGCAGTCTTTACTTTTCCCCATCAGTCCTAAACTATTCCTCATTGAGTTACAAAGTGAAAACCAACAGACCCTCAGATGGATTTCATTTCAATTTAGGCCCAGTGCCAGACAGTTTCCCCATTGTTAAAACCCCACCCCATCTTTTTCATGCCATGCATACAGTCCCATCCTTACCCCATCTTCCAAATATATGCGCACACACATACACACAGAGAACCAGCCACTCCTACAATCAATACAGAACCAAATCCATCTCCCCTGCTGTCTTAGCTAGGCTCACTGCTTTCCCTGAGATGACTAGTAGGTGAGTTGGATTTGGTCTTTAATGTGGATTTTTAATATTTGGGAAAATGAAGGCTACATAAAATATAAATTTTCATGACCTAGATATTGTCTTCATAATAAACCTTTTTTAATAAAAAAGTAATTTTACACAACCAGGAAAAAGTTTGTTGGAGAAGCCAATTATTCCAGACAAAAGTAAAAGGGTTAAAACTTGGTTAAAATATTAATGCTATAGTTCAAAGTACAATTTTGGCATAACTTTAGCTAGTGATTTAACTATGGCATTTTGGCTTATAGAATCATGCAAGATACGTGGATTTCAGAACACAGAAGTAGACAGCTTTTAAATGCATACAGAAAAGAGAAACATGTAATGGAAGCAGTTAGGCTTCTACATGCACAGACTAGCACCAGGTCGCTGTTCACGGCAATTGTCTTCTCTCTCATCCTCTTCGCATGGATGCTGTATGAACAACTGCACTCTATTTTTATAAAGTGCAGACATGTTTGCTTATACTAAAACTAAGGCAAGTACTGGAAAACAGAAGAGGGGGTAGATTAAATTACTGTGTGTGAATGTTTGTTCTCTCCTCTACCTTGTGCCATTTTCCACAAGTAGAAGTACAAAATAAATGTTAAAAGACATAGAAAATGTCGATTTGGCCCACTTCATGTTGGGCTTTAATTTGCAGAAAACTTTTGCCTTTCTCTAGTTGCAAAACTGCAAATATGTTGCTAATAGTACAATATAGAGAACCACAAGTATACTTACTAAAGAATTAAAAACAACTAGTTGGGACTAAAGGTGGTTTCCTCCTGCAATGAGTTTTGTGTCCTTTACCCTTAAACAGGTAACAGAACTTCCAGAAGTCTGCCTGCACACTTAGGATTGCCATAAAGGTAATGTATAAAATTGTGTTCCAGTCTACAATTGTGATGAAGCTCCACTAGGATTCCTTTCCTACTGTATTGCCTTAAGAAGTGTACATCTAGTCAGAGTGTAAATAAATGGAACGCCCTACCAACAAAAATAGCATCCCTGCTAATAAAGCAAAAAATACTCCTATAGGAGCCAGCATAAAAGACCAGCCATAATGCACATAAACAGCAAAGTCTGGGCAATCCATTTTTTTCATGTTTGTGTAGTTTTCCAGATCAGCCATCGCCTGGACCCAGATGACATACATCATGACTACCAGCGAAAAAAAGACACCTGGAAAAGAAACACCAGGTTTAAACAACAGAGTGTGAGACAAATGCTGGGTGCATTTACTGTAATACTTAGAAATCTATCCATACTTCAGGTCCCATCTGCAAGACAGTCAAACACCACTGGATATTTTTTTGCCTCTGGCTTCCTCTGACAAGCCCTATCTCGATCTTGCTTCTGATTTGCACTGAAAGGCATACTCCCATAATAAAGGATATATCTGACTTTGGTAGGCAGACTGAAACCCAGGTGTGTTTAGGGACAAATTCAGGCAGGTATTTACTGTTCTGAATTCAGGAGCCAAGGGAGGATGGAACAGGATGACCTGGAAAAAAAATACCTACTTTTATTTTCCATTTTTCCAAACTCTGACATTGTTTCTATTGCAATTTTTTTGGATGACATATGAAAAGGGGGAAAGGGCAGAAAAAACATTCTATCATCTTCACCTATCTACATTTGCTACATTTTTCTTATGAAAAGGGCTTTGTTTGGAACATACTACCTTCAGTGTATTCTACTCAAATATTTAATTCAAGATCCTCCACATTAGAAAAGAAGTTCCTGTCGTAGTAACAAAACCCAAGAATAATGAAATAATAGCTATGAAGCAGGCTATTAGTATTAGCCTCAGATTGGATACGACAGTTTCCTGGAATTAATCCACCACATAATTCACAGCCTTTTCCCAGCCTCTCCTCTGAAAGACCTTTGGATTGTTTACACATGATAGTAATAGGAGCACATGTCCTTACAAACTTTGTTAATCTTTTTGTTACTATACGCCAGAGGGAGATATAAGAAGAAAGTACTTTCCAAAGTATCAGTTGCATTCCTAATATTTCATTTCACTTTAGAGGAATGTGGACACTTGTGAAATGCAAGCCTGCAGCACAGATGCTCCAGCAGAAGATTTGTGAGAAAACTGAGGGCACAAGTCTGAATATTTTGCATGCTCCAGCCTGTACCCACTTGCTCCCTTAGGTCCAGCTGTCACAGCACAGTTACAGCGGCAAACTATCTATGCCAATATTAAAAAATTTGGAGGACACCACCCCATCATGTTTTTACCCGAAGATGCTTACATGCCTCATTAGAACCATAAATCAGTGCATACTTCTGGGAACACTTCTTGCCAAACCTGAGTCTACAGGCTGTAAAGCCGCAGAGCAGAAGTCAAAGGTATTTGTGCTCTCTTCCCCACCCTCCTAAGTATTTGCAGTGCAGTCATGAACAAATGTGACACTTGTGGCAAAATCAACAAATGTACTTTGTAAGCATCCATGGGCTAGCATTTGCTTCCATCTGTCCTGGGAATCTTTCATGGTTACCTTTCTCCATCCCCACCTTGAGATGCTGCTTCACCACCTTCTTTGCCGGCCCTTCTGGTGATCTGCTGATGTTCCTGTTAGTACTTTGTGGTCAAAATGTAATAGCTTTACACTGTGGGCATCCTGAACATCTGACAGGTGAGAGCTCACAACTCAGTGCTAATGAACATTACCTTTTGAAGCCCACCAAAAAATGAGCTGAAGTAGTTAGCCTAAGGCATAATCAAACTGTGACTGAAAATCCCAAAGGATCTACAACTTTTATGAGGCTGAAAGAAAGTGGAAAAACTAATAAAGAAGAAGGCAGACACATTTCCCGTCTATGAAATATACTTCCAGGATTACATTTTTTGCTAGGGCTCAAATTCCTAACAAAGTTTGAAAAAAACCAACACTCAGCTCTAAAAGGCATAAATTCATTTTGAAAGTATTTTACCTAAGTAAAATTCAATTTTGATGGAATTTAATACTGCGCTTGTATTAAACATAAAACCAGTGAAACAATCAGAGAAAATGATCACCTTAGGGCTAGACATGAAGACTGAGAAATTAAATTGAAGACTATCCAAATATAAGTCAAATTGAGAGGAAGATTCCTATAACAGAACATCTAATGATAACAGGTAATGCAGGCAACACAGGAAAATCAGAGGCAAACAGAGCTAGTAACTTTTGATGTAAAAAGATTCAGGGCCAAATTTATAAATGGAGCTGTTAGAAACATGAGTTTGTCCAAGGTTTCAAAATGTCAAAAAAACAGGAAAAGAAAATAATTATAGCCCAAACATTTGGAAATATACATTAATAATATGACAAAATCCATATGAGCATTGGAATTTACCTCTTCACATGCTGTGTCATTTTCAAATATCTGTAGCCTTCTATTTATTCTTGAGGCAAACTTATTCCAAAATTATAACAATTACAAAAAGTGGTGATGCATATTCTCTTACTACAGTAGCAGGTAAGTATAATTGGGCTTTGCACATCTGACATGACCTCTGGCACCCTATGCGGGTACAACACTAAGTAGCTCAGTTAGTCAGAAGCATCTGCCATGAAAACAAGAATCCATTAGAGGTGCTTAAATCTCAGAATGTGCACCTCTTGCTCTTTGGGCAGTCTGAAACAATACCTAGGTGGTTAAAACAGAGCCAACACCATGTAGGTGCAAAATAGCAAGGAAGTGCTGCCAGTGGTAAAGTGACTTCAGGGAAGCTAAAATCCATCGGGTGATTTTACAGCAAGCTGCTAATACCTGTGTGTGGCAAAGTGTTGGACATGGAAATTTGCTGAAGAAATGTATGTCAAGCATAGATAAATGTCCTTCCTTGAAAGAGAAGAAAAGGAAAGGGACAATATGTAAGCCCTCTTATTTAATTAAGGCACTAAAGAAGTATTTAAGGGTTCTCACTCTCTGTTAATGGAAGCTAATTAGTTGGTATATTGCCTAGTGTGTTCAAGAAATGTCTTGAACACTAGTATCAGGCTAAGAAAAAACTGACCCTGTCATATTGCCTCCAACAGCATTTCTTTCATTAGTGCTCCTTTTGTCTAATTTTTGCAGAGTTGTAATTTCATAGGAGTTAAGCACTTAGAAGCTTACTGAATATATATTTATTCTGGCAAATCTGCTCCTGCAGTCTTGCACTATCTATTTTGAATGTTATGAACTCTCATAGCCAAGCTCCAGGGCAAAATTATTGAGATTGAAAAAAAAATCCACAATTTCATGAAGCAAATATTTTTAGGAACAATGTGTGCTATGACATATTTCTACACTTTTGGCATTTAGACCTTTTACACAGTGTGCGGGTGTCCATTTGCCCTTGCCTTTTAGTGAATATAAAATAAAACAGCAGTTGCATAAATCAGGAATGATGGGGGAAATTATTTCTAGAACATGAAATATGTCTGAGAGAGATTAAGACAAATAAATACTTTCCTCCTCCTCCTTTTTTGCTCCTTTTTGTCATTTTGCATTTTTTTTAAGAACACACATGTTTGATACACAGCTCTGTGCAGTGTGATAAGACATGGACTTCTCTGAGGTCACTCTGTCTTTTGCATTCATTCTTTTGAATTTCTTTCAAACAAACACTTGTGCATATTGCAGAGAAGAATACAGAACCTTTAGAAATGTCTATGAATTCAAGAAGCAGTTTGCTGGCCTTTAGTACTTATTCTTCCCACATAGAAATGCCTTTCACTTGTCAGTGGTGAATGGCTGTTTATGGCATGAATCTTACTATGCAGAGACGAAGACAACAGGTGCTGTAAAGAATGATGTGAGCCTTTTACTTGTGCCTAAAAGTTTAGAACTTTTTATCTCACTTGAGGAAAACTTGTATGTGTGTATATATATATTTTCTTTTTCAGTTGCATTTTTATGTCCTTTTCCTTATTACAGATTCTGACACCTACCTTGGCCTCTTGTGACCTTTATTTAAAAAGTAGGGTTGACATTCCACTCTGAAGTACATGCAGAGGATCCCACTTAAGTGTTATGGGAGTTGGCACATATCTCTGAAGACAGATTTTTGCCCTTATCTAGGAGCTAGAATTAAAATATCAGCTTTTTCACTCTTTTGGCAGGAAGCAGAATTCATACTGGTACTTCTAATCTTGCTTCTTCATGAGGGTGTGATTCTGTAATGCTCTGTGCACATCCTGGGGACTTGATTGTTTTGACATCAGTACAAAAGGACAGTTTTCACCACTAGCCAGGCCCAAGGTAATTATGGATTTTACTGAAGGTTGTCTTAAGTGATTATTTTAGGACAGCTTTCCCTTCATTTCCTATGATCTTTGAAGCAACTATAAGGCTTCTTACAGTTTGCATTACTGTAGCTGCTCTTGGTCCATCCTCTGATATTGCAGACATGGAGGTGAGGCTGCAAACACAGCAATCAAGTCACTGACTATAGTACTGTTGAACTGACATGCCCTTTCCCTCACAGGTGTGTCATCTGTAGTTTCATCTGCAGGCTCAGGGAGATAATGTGGCTACAAAGCTTAACAGAGGAAGCTGCTAGTCAATAAGCTGCCACCAGTGCCAATAACTGTGTATGCCTCTCCATTTGTACTCCATTGAGTTCAGCTGCAGCACTCAACAAGCGAAGTGGGCAGCCTTTCCTAAAGATCAGGATGAAGAAAAGGTAGGTGTGTGACTGCCACAGTTCAAACATCATAATTGCTTTGTGGGTAGGTTTGCTGCTATTCTGAACCCGATATGTGACACTGTGGAGAAGCTTCTGAGGTCACTTTGGTCATTGGAGACCCTCTGTGGTTCATCCACATAGCCATCAGTGAAGCCGTCAGAGAGACCTTGAGTGAGTAATTGCAGGGATCTAAAGATTATAGGCAAGGGTATGAGGCTCTGGTGATGATGGTCTCAAACCTGCTGCCCAAACAATAAAAAGCTGGTTTACACTCTGTGTCAGCTCCTAGCTTTGTAGATAGTCTTGCAAGCAGGGCTTGGACTTCTGTGACTGTGAGACCTTCTCTGAGATTCGAGGATTGCTGGAGAGAGGCAAGATCCATCAGATAAGGTGGAAAAAGAACAACAAGCTCAGTAACCTTGAGAAAAGATGCAAGCAAGGACCATTGGCAGACAGACATCAAAGCTCCAGATAAGCAGGAGGAAGGGAATGGGACACTAATAAGGAAGTATCATACACTTCCACTAAGAAAGCAGCACAACTGAAAGCCCATCTCCAATATGTGTACATAAAAGCCTGCTGTTGGAATAACAGGAGGAATTCTAGTGGATGATGCCATTTCAGCTGCAGACATGGTAAGACAGGTTGCTTGACTGGAATGCTTTGCTGGATGCATACAGACTAAGAACAGGCAGTTAAGATGGGGTGGGATGGCTGCAGCCTGTCTTGAACAGACTGAGATAAAAGTCATAGGAGCTTATGGGTTAAGATAGTAAGGTGGACAAAAATGGTGTGATCATTGTGGGCATCTGCTACAGGCCACCCAATCAAGAAGAAGTAGTGGATTGGAAAAATAGTAATGATTTCTGGATCTTATGAGGGACTCAGCCACCCCAGTATCTTCTAGAAAGGCAACATTGCAGACAGCAAGCAATCCAGGAGGTAGATAGCTAGACTGCATCAATTATAACTTTTGGAAACAGGTGTGGAACAAACTAATAATGGAAGCGCTTTGCTGGACCTGCTATTCACAAATAAGGAAAAACTGGTCAAGAATGCAATAGATGGTGTTAGCTGTGGTTATAATGGCCATGAGATGGCAAAGTTTAGTATCCTAGCAGGAATACAGAAGGTAAGCTGGAGATTAAAGACCCAGAACTTCAGGAGAACAGACTTTAGCCTGTTAAGAAACTGATAAGCAGGATCCCAAGGAAGGCTGCTCTGAAGGACAATGGATGCTCTGAAGGACAAAGATGCCTAGAATATCTGGGTGTTCCTCACAGGCAACTTCTTTAAAGCACAGGAATGGTCCCTCTCAGTGGACAACAGTTCAAGCAGATCAGGCAGAAATGAAGATTAACCTCATACAGAGCTGCATTAGGAAGAACACAATCGTCAGGTTTGAAAATACTATTATTTCTCTTTCCTCAGCATTTTTTTATATCAAATCTGGAAAACTGTGTCCAGTTTGAGATTCCCTGGTGAAAGAGAGATACTGATAAACTGAGATGATGACCACCAAGATGGCTAGGAGGATGGAGGATAAGCAGAGGATGAATAAGGTCGGGAAAAGAAGAAAACCAGACTTCATCTTTCTAAATGGAGTTCTAGAGATGATGGGGATAGACTCTTCAGAGGTGTGCACACTGAAAGGGTGAGACACAGTGATCACAAACTGCAGCAAGGAAAATTTCAGGTGGATACATGGAAAAAAACAAGTTCTCAATTAAGTTGGTCAAACTGAGACAAGTGTCCAAAGATGCTGTGAAAATTCGGTTAGTGGAGATTTTAAAAACTTGACTAGATAAGGCTCTGAGCTGCCTGATCTAACTCTGTAGCCAGCCCTGCTTTGAATCATGGAAGGTCAGACTTGATTGACACAAGAAGTCCTTTCCAACCTAAATTTATTCTGTGTCACTCAGGAGCTCTGTCATGGTTTCTTTTATGGCTCCCTCCAAAAGGCAAGTCTATCTGCCTTAGCACAGATAAGGTGAAGTGTCCCTCTGAGAGTGTGTTTCTTACTATTGATGGTAGAAGTTTAAATATTTGGTTCAGAAAAACCACTTAGCTTTCAGATGGCTGAACAGTTGGCACGGATTCCATTCCCAATAATATCTTCAGCTGCTTTCTGAACCCTAAGATGGCAGAGCAGACCATGCTACAAGCTGTTCTCTTCAGTGGAGGCAGAGCTTTTATCTGCCACCTAATTTGTCAGTTGAGGTTGCAAAAGGATATAGATACTCCAATCCAGTAACAGGTAGTAAAATTACTTCATCTAACATTTTTCTTTAAAGATATGTAAGTAGGAAAATGACTTATCTTCCCATCTTCTATCAAATTTCCACAGAACTATCTTGTCGAACTCCTTTCTTAGAAGCCTACTATTCTCTCCAGTATAACAGCTACTCAAATTTTGTGGTAAGACAGCATCCAGGCCCTTTCAAAACAATGTATATAATTCCTTTTTTTTTCTTCAATGTTTTATGCTGGTTTCTGTTTTACAAGAACTCTGACTTCACCTATGAATTAAGTCACATCTTTTGCCCCTTAGGTCTGTGTTTAAATAGATCACAGAATCACAGAATGGTTAGGGCTGGAAAGGACCTTAAGATCATCTAGTTCCAACACCCTGGCTGCATGTTGATCACATATTGGTATGAATGGTAAGTATGTACCACTTCTCATCACTTCTCCCCTTCATGCCCTGCTTTCCTTTTATTTTTAGCACTTCTAGTTCTGAAGGAGATGGATAGAGGGATGGGTCAGGGCAGCAGGGAACACAGTAGAGCACACCATCGTGCCTTCTAGAGGCAGGCTAAAACATGCCTCTTCTGCATCAGGTTCTACCTTAGCTCTGCCCACAAGTTATCCCAGATTTAAGATATTAACTACTGGGAGAGAGAAAAATATAGCAATTTCATGCTGTCATACCTTTGGGTCAGATAATCCCTCTTACTTTCTATTTAACACAATGGGCCATTGATCAGTAACACCACAGCTGGGAAACTGAGTTCTGCCCAAAACATCTCACAGGATATAGCTTAGATTATATCAAATGCAGAGTATTTATAAGCAATTCTTACTTCAGCATGCTCACTCCCACAGTATGATTTTAATGCATGATATAATTAAACCTTCACCTTGGCAATAGGAGTACTTGTGAGAAGAGCTGAGGGCAAAAAGCTTTTTTCAGTGTTTTTGTGTTTGATCTTCAATGTTGGATAGGATAATGATGTTTACAGTGAGTACCTTCCCTGGGCAACCACACCCTACTGGTGAGACTGGCAGTAGACACAGAAGAGTTTGGTCAGGAACCATGTCTCCTTGATGAAGCCAAAATGTCTTGTGCAAGCTGAATGGCTCCAGGGTCCTATACTCTGCTGTCACCACTACCTTTTGGCAAATTATAGCAGGATTTTGCTAAATATCTTTGCTTTTCAACAACAATAATGGCAATAATAAAAATAACACAGCTTTTCTCTGAAATGCTGATTGAGAACAGCTCTTAAGTTGAAAAATACTACATACAGAGTACGAAGTCAGGATTTCCCTTGAAGAACATCTGATCTAAAGGGACAGAGGGTTAGAGAGGCAAAGAGACAGGCCCAAAGTCACACACTAGGATAATAAAGCTCACTTAACTTCACACATCTAAAAAAATAGCCTCTCTACATTCCCTCAATAAAGGAAATAGAGGTGTAGGGTTCCTCCATAAGCATTCATCTGCTCCAATCAGGCCCCTCTTTCAGGATGAAATGAGTCTGCAGCTAGGGAAACTTCTTACATATCTACCGTTTTCACCGAAAATGCCTCTTTTATTGCCTCTTGCAGGCCTCCTAGGAAAGACAAAGGAGACTAGTGCAGACTTAGGGATCTAACTTTTCCCTGCCTAGAGGAGGGCAGATGAACTGACCCGGAGGAGAGAAGAGACATGTTGCTTCACACCTCTGCTCCTCAGTTCCTGGTGTCTTTCAAGTGCCCTTTTCCTCTGTAACAGCCTCTGCTACTTTCTAGTCACAGCTGAGGTTTTTTATAGATTACAAATGCAGAAAAAGAGTAGGACTCACATGGGCTCTTACCCTGCAAATTAGTGACAAAAAGTATTGAAATATCTCATGATTTCCATCAGACTATGAATATATTTTGTATGTCTTTTAAAAGTGTGGAGGAGTAATTCTCAAGGGATAAAATTCAAGTATGCAGGAGGTTTTTCAGCAAAAATATTATAAAATACTTCCCACACTTCACTGAGGATCCTTTAAAATGGAATAATGATCACGTGCTGTGCATGAAGAGCTGAAAGGTAAAGTGGGTAAGCAAGGTCAGCAGGTCAGTAACAGAAGCAGAAAAAGAGCCCTGGCTTTTTAGTCCTGACATGAGTGGCTCTAACCTGTAACAAAATATTGCTCTCACAGGGCTGCCTCTCACCAGGCTATATACAAAGGAGAACAGTGACTGAGCATATAATATTATTTACATCCTATACAACTGTATCTTGCACACCAGTGTGACATCTTCCCACCCTTTGCAAGGTTAACTGAACAGCATCCCAGAGAGCCGCCCATATCACCTGAATCATGGCAGGGTGCATCCTCCACAGCATATGTGGGTTATGAGGAAGGAGGAAGTTAGGTTATTTATTATCTTTCATTCACAGAGGTTTAGAGCTCCCACTTATTCATATGTGACAATTATTTTTCGTACTTTACTGTTCTCTGTCTTCCAAATTCCTCGAGCCCACAGTAATGATCTTTTTTGTCAATTATTAAAAAACACCTCTCTTCGGCCTTTGAGAATCCTATAAGGCAGCACCCCTAAACATGCATTCTTTTTCCTGTTAAAAGAGTAGATTGAAATTGCAGTGTAATTCCATGGTTTGTCCCAGATTTTTTTTTTTTTTAAATCCAAAAGTTGCTTTTAGAATAATTTCATGACTAAGTAACTGTGGAAAGAATTGTCTCCATGGCAGGCACTGCACAAGCCCAAGGACAGAAGCATATGCTTTTTCTTTCTTTTAGCCATAAATACCATAATTTTCGGTCAAGGAAAATCGAAGAAATACCTCATCCTTTCTATTCTTTAATTGACTGAGCAAACAGTATACCCACCAGCAATGATGAAAAAGCCTCCTCCTGCTTTGTACAGAATGTGGCTGGCAAAAGGCGCTGCACAGATGATGAAGAAACTAGCCATCACAATAGTGACTACTCCCAGGAGCATAAGAACTGTCCAGAAACCCCGATAAACTGAAGAAAGGGAAGGAGGAAAAAAGAATACAACACTTTTTAGAACTTAAACAAGTGGCATATTTGGCTAACAAAGACATTTAATTTCCCCTTCTCTTCTTACTTGCCTTATTAACAAATGAAACATTCATTCTATTGTGCCTATAAGTTATGTATCATGTGGACTAAATTAGGTTTGAATGTCAGTCCTTATCTGATGATTGTGGAAAATAGGTTGTAAATTACCATGAATGAAATCTGTCTGCTTAATATTTAGCAGTGACTTGTAAGATAACAACTTGACCAAATTTATGCTCTTTAGAAAACCATACAGCAAAGCTGTAGCAATGTTTCTTTGGGATAAATGACTGGACTGACAGGATCCAACTGTTTCAACCCAATTGCCTGGGAGAAGCAGAAAGCTGCAACATCTTGACATTCTTAGTGCTCAGATCTTATCACCAATAGCAATCTGCAAGTTCTCTACAATCTACAATGGGATAATTCCCCTTACATACAGTTGTATTCAATAGATGAAAATCTAAAGCAGGAGGGGGAAGAAATTCAAAAAATGTAACCCAGCTTTCTGAAAAACAGTTAAGTATTTTAAACCAGCCTATTCCTGCTCTAAAGCTCTTTGTATTTTATTAAATTTAAAACATGATGTTTCAGAAGCCTTGTTAGTGCCAAGCAGCACTGAATTAATGGATGCAGCTGGTGATAAATGAGCCGAGTTTTGTGACATACCCTGGCCAAAAGAGTCTTTCTAACAATTATTTTTTAGCTGGTTAATTGCACATCCATTTAACAAAGTCATCATTTTACAAATGCTACAAGAGCGACATATATTTCTCCCATGAATTTAAAAATTGGTACATTAACACAACCCATTAGTAAAATTATGAGTTGCAAAGATCTCCATCCTCAGATCTGAAAATCTTGAAGCACTGACAATTCAGACAGTGAAAAACATTTCCACCCAACTGAGGGAAAGCGCATAAGCCAGCTGGCAAGTCACGAAAAGTGAGTCACAAAAGAAACTGCCACTTATCATTTGACAGCACCTACTTACTGTTATGGCAAACCGCAACCATGAAACTATTATGTTGGTTCATATACTGAAAGTTTCCAATTCATATAGCTTGTTAGAGCCAGCTTCTGGAAAAATTTGGGTTTGCTCTCATCTGAAATCTGGAGGTGCACTACACATTATCAGCTTGTCCTTCCCACTATTGTGTTCCAAAAATCTACAGTTTTTAACTTGACCAGCTTAACTCATGCTGAAGTATATACCATCTTGCTTCTGTGTTAGCTAGATCACATTCATCACATCACGTTAGCCACACTTTTTAAATAACATCCTTTTTAATTCATGCAAACATTCAGAGACATAATTTTCTGCCACACCGGTCAGCAGATTTGGGCATGAAAGGATGAACGTGTCTGAAATAAGCTGGCAGAAGGGTTAAAACTGTGTTTTGGTTCATACCCAATACAACTCTTCTTTCCACATAAAGAAAAAAGAATATGGAAATAATAGGTAAGAAATAAGGTTGTGGTTCAGCAAAGCAGTTAAGTGTATGTTCTGCTCTAAGTACTCTATCTCTTACGGGATTTAGGCACCTGTTTGAAGTTAAACTCATAGTTAAATGATTCACTTAAAGCAAATGGACAGTGAATGGAGACCTATAGAGGTAAATCTCTCAAGTCCTTCAGTCTTGGGTTTCTGAAGCAATTTCATATTATTTTACTCACGGGACTACTTTGCTAAGCTTCACTGCAGTCCCCAAGTACATGGGACATTACTTCCTCATTTAAAACCTAATACCACTAAATCAGTCTATAACCACCCAACTCTTTTGCATGGATGGCCCAAGGTACTTCAAAGTCATGCTACATAATAGGACACATTGGCCAAAATGGACCTTGAAAAAGCTTTCTTTGATACCATTATAGTCAGTCACCTAAATCATACAGCATTGTTTCTATTTTCTGAATGGATGAGGATACAAGATTTTCCAGCATTACCAGCATTACAAAATCAGTATCCAGTTTCATTATCTGTTCTTCATACGGGAAACTCGGAAGTTTGCTTTTAGTGAAATTTTACCAGAAAAGCTTTATTTGTTCAAATATTCCTGGAAACATAACACAAAAGGAGTACAAATGTAACTGATGAAAATTTGTTTAAACCTCTCTGTAGCTATACAAGACAAAAGCTGTTTCTATGCTTCAACAGCATAACGATTTTATACATTATACATGAAATACTGATCTGACCTGGCTATCACCTGACATAAGCTTCCACTCTATTTCTCCAGAAATAATTCTTTACGCTAGAGATTCACAGATAAATTCTGATGACCCTAATGCTTGTTTATCCAGCTAACTCCATCATTAAACATCAGTTAGAAAACAGTATAGTTGGCAGGTAAAAAGTCTGCAATGCTCCCAGATCTGCAACTTTTCAAGCAAAAAGACTACCCCCTCTAATTTGCAAGACAGTAAGTCATTTGGATCATTTGTGGCACAGATCTGAGGACCATCCTAAGAACATTTAGACTTTTCTGTTAGCAAGAAGACATTTTTCTGCAAAGGCCTATTTTTTCTCAGACATTTCCCATCTTCTCTGCCCAGATGGGCAAGATCAGTTCCTACAGGGCTAATAAGTCAAAATTACAATGCAGCTCCACTGTCATTTACCTTAGCTGGCATCTACAGATAGATGCAAAAGAGCCGGCTGAAATTAAACCTTCCTAAGAATTAACTTACCATTCAAGTCAAAGACTTTGCTGCTCTGAGACTGAAGTAAACCCTGACAGCTAAAATGCAACAGAAGATGCTGCTTTGAATTATGCTTCTTTATATCCCATGAAAAGAGCTGACACTGTCATCCAAGCAGCCTGTTTCAAGAAATAATGGTTCAGTGCACTTATGCAAAGCGTTAACATAAGTTTGCACCATTTCAAGTCTCACTGAGGCAGTTCTTAAGGTAGCCCATATTCCGGTCCAGATGACAAAGAGCACACTTGCTTCTGCAAGGTACTTCACAGATATGTTTGTCAGCTACCTCAAATAAATGCATTAATCAAAGTATTTCTTACAACAGAAGAAATAAAGTACAAGCACTACTGCAGAGTCCAAGGTAAACTTATCTGCAGTGTTTATCTTGGATACCATTGCTCTGTGTTGCAAGAGTGCTAAACAGAAGGTTCTGTAGCTTGTCTTGGTAAACTGCCCCTTTGTCGGGTACAACATTTGCCTTGGCAGTGATAGGCAGACCTAAAAATAAAATAGTACTTAGAGGAAAACAGGAATACACACGGTATGTCTTTGAGTTCTGCACCGTTTTGCCTGCATACTATGGGAACATTACAACTGCAGTATATTCCTTCAAAATTGCATGACCTGTAGTTTTCCCTTGCTACTCGCTTTTCTCCCTAAAGATGCTAATTTGGGTCCCTCTGGAGACTTCTACATCATTTGAAATCTAGAAGTATTATCTGGTTTTGAATAAGGGTCCAAAATTATCTAGTACAGTAAGTCCCAGCACTGATTATAAACTAAGACATACATTCATATTTTAAGAAGTTACTGGTACATGATATGTAAGAGAAGCAATAATGTGTTTTGACAAAGTTCCACAGCTGTGTCACCTACAACACACATTTGTGTAGCAGCCATACACATACACCTATGAAGCTCCATAATGGATCATTCAGGAACAGGTCAGCTAAAATGACAGTGTGACACCCATCTATTATTAGAGATGTTAACATCAACCTCATGAAAGCATACTACATATCTTATTGTCCTTGCTGACTTCAAGCGTTTTAAAATCTCAGCCATCAGCCCATACATTTTCTGTGGCTTACAAAAAAAAAGAACAAACCCCAACCCCAGACACTTAATATTAAATTTAATATCAACACAAATAATTAAGCACTAAAAATGCTGAAAAACTTCTGAAGCATGTGTGAGTACAGTGTTGCATAAACATTGCTAAGGATAGGCAAAATGACTTGGGAACATTGCCTTGAATTTTCACCCACAAGCTTACATCCTAAATTGAACTTTTCCTGTGATTTAACTAACTGTGGACGGTAATTTAGAATATGTCTTTTCTACCTCTCTATTTCATGTAAGAGATATTAAAATTCATTTGACATGAGTATTGCCACTCACAGTATAAAATACTGTGAAAGGCAAAGTGCCTGAACCACTCTAAATCAGAAGTATTTATCTTCTCGGCAGATAAACAATTATGAATGAGGTCAGAGATCTCATCTGCACACAGGAGACACACCTGGCAGCACAGTAAACCTTGCAAGACTTTTGTCAGTTTCACTCAGTACCTTTTACTACCCCTTAGTAGCAATAAACCCTTTTTTTTTAATAACCTTAACAGTAAAACAAATACAATATTCACAGTAGGAATACATTACTTTTTTTAAATACTTCTTACTTTATTACTGCTTAGTGGCTGGGGTGTTCTCCCTTAGTAAATGTACTGTATTACAATCTCTCATGGGCAATTATGTGACTGTATTGCATAACAGCATTTTTTTTTGCCCTAGAAATAGGCTACTGCTAACATTTCACTGTACAATTTTTATTCTCAGATTTCATTGCTGATATTTTTTAGATTACTTTAGGTTAATTTCAACCCAGTAACAAACCTGCCAATAAATCTGATCACACCATTTTAGATTTAACAGTTGCTGAACCAGAATTTCGCTTTAGTCCTATAAATGTTGCGTATTCTACATTTTATTAGGCATTACTTCAAATCCTGGCAATGTGCCTGGTACTATACAAAATAAGGTACTAACAGTCAGGAAAAAAAGTATTAGCAGCTACAAATCAGAGTATTAAACTAATGTGTCAGTGCAGCCCCATTAAATGTCTTCCAATTTAGCTTCAGAAGGTGCTGGGGCAATTTACAACAGTTAAGGAACTATTGTTCATTTCCAAATAAAGTTTAAAAAACAAACCAAAACAAAACCAAAACTCAAGAATAAAGTTAATGACTTAGCTAAGTGCTAAATTTTGCACTTCTTTGTATCAGGAATAATCCCACTGTATCCAGTGGGACTCCCTGTACAAATAAGTACTTTGTACATTTTTCAAAAACAGGCCTGGTATTGTCCTGTAGTAAAAGAGTTTTATAAAAGTGTGATAGTCCTTGAATGTCACTGTTAAGTAATCTAATGCTATGATACCATGCAGTAATCTAGTTAGCAATTAATTATTAAGTACTATACTATTACGATTTCAAAATAGCCTGACAGGATAACCAGTCTGATTATGATTACACAAATGCATGTTTATTTTAGGATGCAGAGTTCACTATTCTGGCACTTTTATTCCACGGGCTGATTTAATATTTTTTTATTCCTAGGTTGTAGTTTGTTGCACATACATTTGTGAATCATCATATAAATGAATCTGCTGGCAACACAATGAGGTGCTGTGTAAGTCTACTTAAAAGCTGCACACTATAATAGCTGTCACTATAAACTACTGTACCATCACAGAAAGTCACTACAGTCAGGCTTCTCTGAGTTCGTTTAGATACCTGTTACAGGTTAAGATAAATGACATGGCATACAAATTTTTTTAAAGCACAGTAACCATAAATGATGGCTAGCACAGCTGTGGACCACACCTTACACTGCAGGTGCGTGAAGTCCTTACCACTGTGCCAAGATACTGAACAAAACTGGTGAATGAAAAAAAACATTATAACTGTGATTAAAGATACAACAAGTTGTAATTTCAATGCAGTGCTACTTAACCCTTCAAAACTGATCATGCATCTGACAGTAATGATGAAAGGAAATCTGAAACATTAAGACATGCATTCAAATTTCCACTACAAGCATAACTGAAGGCCTTTCTGCCTTTACATTTCAATCTAAGGCTATAATTCTTGACACCAAGAGCTCACAGTCTACGTTTGTACAGCAGGATGAACCAAGCTTTTGGTCTAAAGCCTTGGAAGGTGTACTGCAACGCAGAACTTCAAGGTACTCAGTGTTTTGAGCCTTTTGGGAACTGTAATACAAAAAGCATAAAACCAATATACAAAAAAGATGTAAATCAGCTAAGAGGGGATAGATTGAGCTTGTTTTGAATTCTGGCCCAGGAAGGCTCTGAGCCAAATTCAAACTGACACTAACGCCAAAGGAGCTGTGTCAACAGAGAACTTGGTCCAGACACTGCACTCAAAAATCATCAGAGATTTTATGTCCCTCAGGAAACTTATCTTTGCCTGAGCCCTTCTAACTGTATGGTTACAAGGCACTTCACAAACAAACCACACTTTTGTTTCCACTAGGGGCTGCAGTTAAATCCGAATTCCTCTGATAAGGTCCCAAAGTCTCTTATGCCTTCGCTTGCTCAGAAAACTAACAGTCCTGTTAACAGAAAGTCAGAGATTTTTAGAAAGATGTCTTGTACATACATATTTTATTGTTCTTATGAAGTGTAAAGCTTTTTATTCAACTGTTTATTTTTCTACAAAAGAGCAAACTATTTTTCAGAATATTTCTTCTTATCCACACCTAATTAAAATAGGATTTGAGAGACTCACTAAAGTTACAGCTATAAACCTGTGTGTGAGATTTCTTTTTTTTATCCCAAAACGTGAATATGTTGAGAAAGTTATGAAAAGTTGAGAAAGTATATGAAAATGGCAATATTCTATCAAGAAACAGTAGCAGAACCAAAAAAGGGACAATAACTTCAGTGTTTTGGTAGTGCCTTTTTGTTCTGTGTTTAGCTGATGCAACATATCCGATGCAGCCAACTGGATACAAAATAGTTGATGAAATCTTGCTTTTCATGAAATCAAACTGAGGGCTTTTGCCACTGGCTTTTACAGATAAGCATTTCCTCCACTGTGAATCAAGAGGAGGATAACTTTCTAGCATTTCTTAATTTAGCAACTGCAGTTGCAGAGGGGTTTTAGAAACTTGTTTGCCAAATATCATGGGCAGGATTATCAAACTAGACAAAAGGAGAAACAAGTCTTAAACAGAAGAGATGATGACATAACCTTTTTCATAAAAGGTTGTGAAAGATTCTTGAACAAGCATCCCTGCTGTAGTAAATAACTCAGCTTGGATGCTGCAAACGAGCTGAAGGCATAAAAAAAACCCTCTTCAGTTTTAACGAGCTTGAAAGCAATCCAACAGGATCTATTTATATAGCAGGAGTGGCTTTGAGTACACCCTACCTGGGCCAGCATCCCTACTACGGTTCTGTCTGTTTTTAATCTCCTTATATGAAGTATAGATAAGAAATTTATATTTGAGCAGTGGTTCTTTTGGTAAATATAACTAAAATTAATTAAACTTTTGATGATACTTCTTCTCCTTTCCTTATTCTTTGCTTGTCCACTTTGTGTAATCATGTAATATGAATTGAGGATCCTTTGCGAATGTATGAGTGAATGGTAGAACATAAACTCTGTCTAGATTATTGGGACCTGATGGCTCTGTCATTTTCAAATGTAAAGATAAACTGTTCTAGATGTGCTATAAAATTACAGATTAGATCTCTGAATGGTGAGGTCTGAATTCTTCCTGGACAAACAGTTCATAATTTCTAAAGATTAACAGAAACATTATCAGTCCAACTTACTCTCTTTTTCATGTCTGCAGCATAAAGAATGGATTCTGAAAACACTTCAAAGTTAGCAAAGGCATAATTACAGCTTCAGGACAGGAAGGGATCACTGAGTGAGCTCAGGGACATGCAGCATCCACACATTGTGGGTTATTTAAAAAAGTCCTATGAAATCATCAGAAATGACAAAACAAAAATGTCCACTGCTACAATCTTAGGCACACGCTGTTGAGAGTAATTTCAGAGCCTCAGCTCCCTATAGTGTCAGTGTAGAGAAGCTGGCACATCCAGCAGTCAGTGCAGTATATCTGAATTAGCTGAATAAACTTAGACAGTATCAAGGTCCCTCTACTCCTTCCTCATAAAGTAAAACTGCAATATATTTCCACATGTGATTATTTAACAAAAAAAAAAAAAATGGTTTACTGGAATACATGAGAAGTACTTGTTCAAGGAAGATAGTTTTTATGTCAGAAAATAAAGCATATAAAAAGGAAATATCTCTTCTTTTAAAAAAAAAAATAAAAAATTACCATAAGTCTGCCATTATGCTTAAAGCTAAGCATTCATTTAAGTACTTTGCTAAATAGCGGCTTAAATATGTGTTGTAAAATACTGAGAAGTATGAAACACCAAAACTATTAATTAAACTGTGTGGAGTGATAAGGATGTTTGACATTGAAGCATACAAATGGTTTTCTTGATACTATAGGCATTGAATCCATTTGCAGCCAAAAAAATACTTACTGATTGCAGAGTCATAGGAGGTTGAGTTGTGTTCATCTCGAATAAGAGGAAATGGTGACAGGTAAGCATGTGTACAATTCTTAGAAGGTGACTGGTTAGCTAAAAGTAAAAGAAAGGTTAAGATTAATAACTTACTGCCTCAAAAATAAAATATTTTAAGTCTGTTCTTCAAATGGGCAAACTGGGTTCCATAGGTCAAAATTCCAGGCTTTTTACTCAGGGAATAGCTTACAGTGGATTTAGTTTGGTAAGAGATACCAGCCTTGTTATCCAGCCAAGGATATTCTTTAAAGGGCAACACAGATTTTGAGAACAGTAAAGCAGCCTTGCTGAAGGCACACTTCAATTTATATGCAATGCATACGTATGCTTTTACATGCAATGCATACGTATGCCTTTACATGCATATATACCTTTCACTTGTGAGGGTTAATTATGGGCATCTTATTATTGCATGTCCCACAAAAAAAAAAATATCAAAAATCCCAGGAAATTACTTTTTCTCTTGTGAAAGAAAAATATCAAGCATCTTCAGAAAGTTTACATATGAGTTTAGTTTACAGAATCAATATCCCCAGAGAAGGGTAATTTCACCCTTTATATTAAATGCTTATAAAAACATCACCTTCTTCCTTGTGAAAGATAAAAGCTGACCATAGCTTAAATCACATTTAAATTTCAGATACCTGACCGCAGAATTCTCCAGATAAGTAACAAAGGAAAATTAACTACAGTGAATATTACATTTGCCACCTAAGACCAAGCAATATAGTTAGGAAAACATGGGTTATTGAATTTAAATTTCTATGACGGCATTTGCTTTTCACAGGGATTGTGTAAATCTTGCAATAAGGAGAGGGAGCTCTATAGGTCGGAGAAAGGGTCAAAGACAGGAAAAGGTGTTTTGCTTGACCTCTCTTCATGGGAGATTTTGGTTGTAAAATACTATCTGCTTGTAGTGAAAGAAAGCTAAGGGTCATTTGTGAGTTTAGTAGAGAAATTCTTCTGGAGATGATGCGCACAGTTTCACTGTTTTCACAGTGAAACTACCCATGCCCTCCTTAACCCACTTGTAGAACTAGTTGGAAAAACTCTCCAGATGAAAATTCATGGACCATCCTAACCACCAAGCTCTTTTTCTCCACATTGCAGAAACAAACAGTCTGTTTAACGTAAGTGGCAAGAGACTGTCCTGATATGAACGGACTCAGGTTAACAGGGCAGCTGTAACATTCACAGAGTAAGCTGACAGTTAAATGTGTATCATTTCGTCCCAGGGTTTCCTTTAACACACAAAAATGTCTGTCAAGAATTTATTTTAGGGTAGCTAAAGAACCTGATCACTGAAGAAGCCGTAAGAAACCCAGTGATTCATTAGATGGGAAACAAAAACCCCACCAAAACCACAGTGATTTTGAGAGCAAGCTACTGTAGATAATGTAAAATGAAAAAGTTACTTACTATACCAGAAATTCCACATGCTGGCATTATTCTCTCCTACATTTCCACTAAACCAGCACCTCCAGAAGAAACCTTCATGATGGAAAGTGGCCTTCTCTCCCTATGGACAGGAAAAAATTATACACAAAAAAAGGCATTATCATACAACTGAAATTACATGTTGAGGTGAAAAACACCACCATCATAACGAAACTCAGCCTGTCTGAGTAGAGGTTAGCTACAGCATGTCTAAACAGTTGTACTTCATTTGAAAGAATCTCGTATTGCAGAAGTAGTATCACAAAATACAAATCCATTTTTAAGCCAATTACACCTGGTTACAAGAGAGTTTAAAGCAGGCTGATAAGTCTCCAGAAGGTCAAAATGAGAATATTCAAAAGCTCATACAGAAATAAATTCTTACAAAATAAACACATTCAAGAAGCCTATATATTTAATTCTCATTATAAATAAAAACACTCATACTAACCCCAGCATCTTCAGGCGCTTTTGAACATGTTCCTACTTCTGTAGCAAGAAGCCAATAATCAGTTCCAAATGCCACCAAAAAAAGCAAAACCCCCAGAGCTGCAAAAAAGCCTCCAAAACATACCCCTACACTTAGTTTCATTATCAAAGTTATCTTATAAAAAACCTCCTTAAGTACTTCAGTAAAATAAATAAAAGTTATTGGGAAAGTGACTAATAAGCTATTTGGACAATACAGCTCATATATGAAGAAATTTCTCTACACTTGACTGTCTGTCTGTGCCCTTCCTCCTAATGCCCTGTGATTCAGTTTGCATCTCCTAATTTGTGTTCCATGTGGCTGACTCGAGCCTGACAGATGAAAAGGGCCTTCTATTTTAGGACACTGATGGCAGAGCTTCATTCTATTTCTCTGTATGGGTGAGGCCAGTCAGAAATAGCTGACCTTCCCCTAACTAATCGAGGATTGACTTGAAATATTATTGCAGTTGGTGCATCAACATCAGTGAAGATGGAGGTGCAATGGCTCCGTCCATCCACATGAACAGAGCATGTAATAGCAGCAAGGACTTCCAAAGTTCAGGCTTGGTGGTCAATGTTGAATGAAACACATGCAACACTTCGGAAGTTACTATGTCATGTTAGTAAATGAAGGCTGAGAATTTTTTTATGGTAGCCAAATTGAAGAGATGCCTTTGAAAGCTCCAAACTTTATTATAATTACAGGTAGCTATAAAAATTTCCATCTTGCTATTAATGTAATAACTTTGACAACACTAAACTAAGCATTTAACTGTTTTATTTATGCATATGCATCTTATTTGCACACATCAGAAAAGCATGCAGTCAAAAATTCCTCCCAACACCTGGTAAGAAAACTTCAATCTTTTTAAAAAAGAAGACACTTCCCCATGCATGTGCTTTGGCCATTTTGGAAGGTGATGAGGTAATACATTCAAATTCCAAGGACTCACTGCCCCAAAAAAGGGCTTTTCAACAACTTCTATTCATGTAAAACAAGGCTTCCCAAACATATCTAGTGGATCACATGCTTCTGCAGATACTTGCTGAGTTTATACTATGCACCTTATTCTGCAGTCCTTACCCAAAGCAGAAAACACTCCATGAACATCCCATGCTAGGAAGTGCTGGGATCAAGAGAAGGATGAAGTCAGTTTACTCCAGAAAACATTTGTCATGTACACTTTATTACAACAGACTTAGGTCTCCAGAGGGAGTCCTTCCAATATCCCAGTATTTCTTTGGAGAGTGCAGCAGTCTGCTCAAGGAGAGCAAGGAAAAGACCTCTCCTCACTTCCAGACAGATAGATGAACCAGAGACAGGCCCTCGGTGTTTGTACATGATCTATCTAACGCCATATTCACTTTTGTTATGAGTCATATTTTATTCAAACCTGACACTATACTAACTTCTTACACTATTGGAATATTTTGTGGCCTTTTTGCATTGCACAGTTTCAGTGTATGCAGAACAGTAAATGATTTTTCAGTCAGACTCTTTTTGCCATATTTACTTTTCCTGCATCCATTGATGCAGCTCCCTTTGCTATAGCAGAAGGTGATCTTTCAAAACATCACTTCAGAAAGTAATGTTTTATTGTTCTTTATTAAAGAAAAAACATCTTCAGGAAAAAGAAGATGCTGAATGTGTAATAAAAGAAAACAAAACATATTTTAGAAAAGGATTACTTGCAGTTTAGAATAATGCTTTAACTTTTGGTCAGCCCTGAAGTGGTCAGGCAGGTGGATTAAATGATGGTTGTAGGTCCCCACCAACTGAAATACTCTAGTCTAGTCTACCCTATCTTATCCAAAACAGAAGGAAGGAAATAAGGAAAAAAAAAAAAAAAGTTCAGGACTAACACCCCAATTTAGACAATTTCACACAATTTTGTATTTCACATATGTGTCTTTCCATTATAATGAATAGCAATACAGTCAGAAGAGCCTGGAGAACAGTTCAGTACAACCCAGATAAGACTCAGAAAGCTCAGTTTAATCACTCAAGTGGACACCTAGCTGTAGTTATTTCCCACGGTATCCTGCTGGCATATTTATCCAGAAGGGCATATTTCTCTCCCAGTTTTAACCACACCTGCCAGCCCCACACAGGTGTCTTAGGTACCTTTTTTTCACCTCAAATGGCACTAGCAGCCTACATGATGGCGGCTGAAATAAGCCTAGACAGAGGGATACAGTTGCCTTACTGTCATTTCCCACCACTGGAGGCTCCAGGATGTCTAAGACGTCTACATCTGGCAGGCAGGTATGACAAAAGGACTTAGAGGAGACCCACACCTTTCTTAAATTACAACTACAAGCCAGGTTCACAGTACCTAAAAGTTGGACAGAGCTATGTATGTGTACAAAAAGGGACAAACCTGAAGCTGGTGAATACTGACAGTGAAAATAATACAAATACTTTTCACTGACATACTTTACTTCACAATTCCCAAAGCTCTTTTCAAAGATGGCTATGCACTGCTATTCATACCTATAGCTAAGGAAACTGTGGCACACAATGGTGAAATGACTTTTTCAAGATTACACCACAAGCAAAAAGAGAACTCCAGCCAGCTTGACTCAGTCACTGAACCACAAATAATCAGAAGAAATAAAATGGCTGGTTTCAGTCTTATTGCACCTACCTGGCTTCAGGTCAGAAATATGTCAGTGACTCCATGAGCCCATTTCTGCATGAGAGTAAGTTACTTTCATGAGTAGCTTCACTGAAATCAGCTTGCATAAAAAATTTCACTAAATTCAAATGACAGCTGAACCACCACCTGTGCAGTACATGTATTTATTTTTAATATACTGTACATGCACTCTGGTCTCAGTTTAGCATGTTCATCCTGAGAGGATCTGACTTAATTATTCTCTTTAATATTTATGGCACATTCTCTGGCAGTGCTATCTTCTAAATACTCTAACATCTCTAGTATTATGCCTGGCTATGTTAGGAATGAATCACAAGCCATGTTAAGACTTGTTATGTCAGATTAAAAATTCATATTATGCACTACTTGAATACTCAGAAAATCTTGGGGCACTTCTTCAGTTAAAGTAAATTCTGAAGGTTCCTCAATAGAAGAGAGAAAGTTTCAGAGCCAGCAGAGGGAAAGCAGGGCTAGGCTTATCAAGAAAAAGAAAATCATTACTTTGAATCTTAAACAAGGTCAAGCCCCAGCTCCTTCCCAATCTCCTAGATTTCTACAGAAAGACCAGCATTTTAAACCAAAGTGACTTAGCCAAACTTATCCCTACCATATTAATCAGTTTTAATGTATGATCAATTTGGCCAATTAAGCCCAACATTAATTGATTTTGTTGATTCACAGTGTGAAGATTGAAGGCCCCCACACAATGGAGGGATTCCAATTTCATTTAGCAAAGCTGGCAAAAGTTTTATGATTTTTTTTCTGGTTTATTTTGCAGATAAATATGGCTAAACTAACTCCTAAATCTGCATATTTTATTTAGTATCTAAATAGCTCCAGCGTCAATATAGTATGTGTGCCCCTCCTTGTATTTAGGAATAGGAAGAATTAAAAACAAACCAAAACAATAATAGCAGGCTGTTTCTTTCTTCCTTTTTAATCTGAAGGAAAAAAAAAAAAAAAGCTTGATTAGCTTATGGGAAGGGGAGGTTGTTTGTTTGCTTGTTTATGTTTGTGTGTGATTGATTAAATGTCTTGCGTGTACCCTGGAATTGGCAGGCAGCTCCTTATCTACGCTGGCAGATACGTCCATGATCTAAAAACAGCCTTTTAGAACTGGCTGCGTGTCTCACTATACACTAAGAAACCATTTCAGCAGCCGCCTCAGAGCTGAGTTCTTCTGAGACCTCAATGCCCATTTACTGTCTAAGAAAAACATTCTGAACAGCAACAGAGTATCTCACCCGCTGATTCAGATGCTCACCCTGTCCATCTTCCCCAGCTGGGTAGTATGTTATCCATTGCACCTACACAGTCAAATGTCAGTAGCGTGCTGGGCAGACACACAGTCCACCTAGTACACTTTGTCCATTAAATCTTTAGCTGGGATTCATTTTACCTAACACTAGACAGCTGCAGAGTAGCTGTCTCCAATTAAGCTGGTCACCTCTGGTTTCCTTTACAGTCGTATCAGCACTTTTGCGGCACAGTCCATCTGACCTATTTTTGGATGACTACTTCAAAGTGCAATTACTTTGGGGTTTTTTCCTCCACTGATTAAAAGGGGGCCTGGAATAACTAGTTTGAGATAAAACCACTTTAATCTTAATACTACAGTAAATCAGGCCACAAATCACAGAAAGATCGAGGCTGGAAGAGACCTCTGGAGGTCACCTTGCCAAAGCCCCCTGATCAAGCAGGACCACCTAGAGCTGGCTGTCAAGGGCTATGTCCAGGCAGCATTTGAATATCTCCAAGGCTGGAGACTCCAGAACCTCCCTGGGTAACTCATACTAGTCAGTGTTCAGTCACCCTCACAGTAAAAAAAGTGTTTCCAGATGTTCAAAGGGAACCTTTTGTGCTCCAGGTTGTGCCCATTGTCACGGGGCACCACTGAAAAATGCCAGTCCCAGCTCTCTCAGCTTTTCCTCATATGACACATGCTCTAGACCCTTCACCATCTTAGAGGCCCCTTACTGAACTCTATTCAGTACATTCATGTCTCTTTTGTACTGGGAACCCCAGAACTGGACTCACCACTCCCACTCAGGTGTGGCCTCACCAATGCCAAGTAGTGAGGAAGGATCACCACTCTGAACCTGCTGGCAACGCTTTGCCTAATGCAGACCGGGATGCCATTTGTCTTCTTTTCAGCAAGGGCACATTGTCAACTCATGTAAAACCTGATCAGAGATTTAAGACAGTACAAGTCCTCTACACATGGATGAAATAAAGCCATACTGAACACAGGTACCACTGAGTTATTCATTCCACATGAGCTCTACTAAGCACATGAAGAGATAATGATGGCAACTACCGTTCTTCTGACCTAAGGACAAAAGCAGCTCGTATCTCAGCAACAGCTCCAACAGATACTTTAATAAACCAACAAGAACAATCTTCATGAGGCATTATATCTACACATTTTTATGTACCTAGGATCTATTGTTACATATCCGCATGAACAAGTGATAAATTTACAGCCACCTAGATGAACAAAGCTGCAGGACATATCCTATTTGGACTGTCTCATCTCCTCTCATACTCAGAACTTTGACACTCTGTACAAAGCATCACAGGTTTATTCAGTCACAGACAGGAAGACAAAAATTTAGTAGTTTCATGTGTCCCATTCTGCGTTATACCTTACATTAAAGCTACATTGGATAAAATAGGTAAAAATAGGGGAAGGCACAATATTTTTTGAGTCGTAACACTGGTTCATCAAGGCATGATGAATCCATGTACCTGCAAGCTGGCAAAGTAACTAGAACCATCAAAGGTGCATCTGAGTTCTTCACACCCATGGTGAGTGCTCTAAACTTTCCTTATAATTATTGAATAGTCAAGCCAAATGGGAGAGGGAGAGGGAGAGGGAGAGGGAGAGGGAGAGGGAGAGGGAGGGTGCATGTGCCTGTGCGAAACATCATCTAGTCCATTTCCCCTGCAATAAGCAGGGACACCTTAAGTAGATCAGAACCACATCCAGCCTGGCAGTCACACCACCATGACCACCAGTACTTACAGCTTTGAGGGTGGAGTTAATTAAAAGGTTTCTTTTCAGATTCCTTAATTCTGCAGACCTTTACAGAGAGATTATACTTTAAATGTCCTCAAGATTAACAGCATTTTCCAAACTCAAGTTCATTTACAGTACATCTTCAAAAGTTCTGGACCACTGGATTGTAACTTTTTCTACTGGGCTCGATTTGCATTTGAAAAGTTGCAATGACTTTCAGTGTTACCCTAATGATCTTAAGCGGTAAACCAGAATGAAATAAGTCATTGTTAGGTTCACTAAATTTGGTGATAGATTGTACTTTTGAGGATCTTGACCTTACCATTTGTAATGCTGGAATCCAAGAATACATGCCATTTACTGCAATAAATTGCTACAGTTGTCTTAGATCTGTCTTACAAAAGTATTTTGCAAACTTTATTTAAGAATTTATAAGGTTTAACATTTTCTCCTCCACTGAAGGAATGAAAGGATCTTTTTTCTGAAACTGTTAGATTTCAAATGACTTTTGCCAGCACTTCCACTTTGTCATGACTTGGAGCACACCCAGACACAGAGCTGTCTCAACCCCTTGTTTGGCATTTACCACAGCGGATGTTTGTAGTAAAGGGCTGCACATCCTTCACACCTTCTCCTCATTAGCAAACTGAACTTTAGACACACTCCAACAAACCAGCTCTCCTCCCATTCATAATTTGAGGCAAGGATAGCCTGCTAAGCAAGGCTAAATACAGTTTGATCTCCAGCTGCCCAACACTGTAAGAAACATTTTTTCTGCCATTAAAGCATCTGTTTTTTTCCAATCCTCTCCATTTATTCAACACTGATCTTCAATTAGGACAGCTACCTAACTAGATACCATGCTGCATTAATATTTAGATCAAATAACTGATACAAACGTAATAAAATCTTCCTAGCTTACTTCCACTACCTCTATTTCTTATCAAAGAATGGATGTGGCCCAAAATTGTTTTTTGGGCCACAGAATAGCAATAAAACTTCCAATTGCTGGTTATTTACTATGACTACCAGGTTCATCCCATAATCAGAGACTGCCACAACAGAGGGGTCCACTTTCTAAGTGTGCATCATTCCTTGTAGCTGCGCTTTTCCAGTCAGAATACTTATATGTATCATGGAAGCTAAATGCTCAGATTTTCTTGCGTCAGTAGTCTGCCTAATTTTCCTGGTGCTAGGATTGTCCATAAAAATTAATAATTTTGATTCTACCCCTTTTTCCAGGTCATGGAAAAAGGGTCAGAAATTAGAAGACTATGTAGACATTTACCCCTTCATCAGGGAAGATTATCCATTCACAAATACAGTCTGGAGACATACCAAACAATTCTGAAGCCACATGCTGTTTGCCATTTCTGAGTATGTATTGATCTACTGTCTTTAAGAATCATCCAGTAGCAAGTCAAAGACCTTAAAGCTACGTCAGTGTACTGTATTGATAGTACTTTAATCAACCAACTATGAAATTCTGCCCCCAAAGATATTAAGACTGGTTCTATTTTCCTTAAGACTGTGATAAATTGTCTTCTGTATTTCATTTGTTACTCTATTTGCTTATCAGTCATACCATCACGTTATTTGGGAACTTCATCTTAAGATTTCTTTATTTGGGAGCCTTCATCTTAAATTTTGTAATTGCAATGACAGAAAATGAGTGAGAACCTCCAAGGCTGCAGGAACCATCTGCCTTCAGTTCAAACGCAACAGAGATACTTGCCATGTTACTACATATTAATGCCTTTCCAACATATTATACAAAACTAAACATGCAATACTCACAATTCTTTAATGATCTGATCAAGCTTGCCAGTATAGAAGCAGGAAAATATGTGATAAAGGAAGTGATATCTATATGTTTTCTAAATAATTTTTGTTCTCAGACACTGACAGTTTGCACTGACACTTTTATTAGAGCATCAAAAAGTTGGGCTATTCTCTTTCAAAGCCATTTATTCTGCTTATTCATTATTCCGCTTTACAAGCCATTCTGCATGAAGATTGCTTGAAATAACAGGCAAAACTAAGGAACAGTTTCAGTTTCACATCCAGCCTGAATTTCTCCTCTTTTAGTTTAAAACCATTACCCCTTGTCCTGTTGCAACAGGCCCTGCTACAAAGTCTCTCCCCATCTTCCTTAAGGGTCCCTTTTAAGAATTGAAAAGGCCACAGTAAGATCTCCAGAGAGTCTTCTTCAGACTGAACAACCCCAATTCTCTCAGCCTTTTTTCTCTGTACCCTTTCCAACAGGTTCGTATCTTTCCTGTAGGGAGGACTCCAAAGCTGGACACAGTATTTTGCATGTCACAATTACTCCACCTGTCCATCTCAGAGATTTAAGAATGCTGTTTTACTACTTTGGATGCTAATACATTGTAATATAATACAGCTACCCCTGACTTTAACAAAATGCAGCACAGCTGTGCATGTGTCATGGATAAAGACGGCCACCCTTCTTCCCTACCTCAGTACAACTACAACGACCTAACAAGGTAGGAGAACACTGCCATCAGAAACACCTGATGAAGGCACATGTCTGATTCCCACGAGAGGCCCATGTGGCAGCAGGGGGGCACAACCACTTTCCCCACGGATAACGCAGGCTCGATGATGCACAGGTTCAAAAGTCAGATTTCTATAGCAACTGACAGAAAGGTGCAATGGGACAGTTACCACACTCCCATTCCAAAGGCCCTCCGCACTATCTAGCTTTTCCTGCTTTTCTTCGAGCTCCAGGCCCTGAGCTCACAGGTTGCAAAACCCTCCCCATAAGAGGCAAGAAGGGCAAAGTCCTACAGGGTAGAAGAGGAGGGGACAGGGATCTTAATTCTTCCTCCTCCCCTGAAAAAGAGGAAACACGGACAGTACATTCGTTAACACAACCACATCACCAAACTGCCATCTCCCCTGTCCCATCCACCTCCATGTTTAGGCGCCGCACCGCCCGCACTGCGCATGCTCAGGGCCGCCGCTACGGAGCGCCGGCTCGCGGCCGCCGTTGGCCGAATGGAGGAGGAGGACGAGGATGGGGGCCGGGGAGCCTCGGGAAGCACGGCGGCGGCAACGTCCGGCCGCTTCGTGCGGTGCCTTTACGCGGTGGGCTTCCTGGTAAGCGGGGAGGCGGGGTGCGGCTGTGGGGGTGTCCTTCCGGCGCGGCCTGCCGCGGGCAGCTGCGCTGGAGAAGAGAAATCTTCCCATCCCTGCCTCACAGGGCCCGCTGCCCTGCCGCATGGCAGGATCCGTGTTAGAGATGGGATGAAGGGGGACGGGGCCGTCTCTTGTTTCGGAGTCTAGAGGTTCCCTCAGGAGATACTGCAAAGCCCGAAGACGGTCCCAGTAGGCCCCCGTACTTTCCTCCCCGTGGTCTTTGCCGCTGCTGGGCTGAATCCCGCGGGCACGTTCAGACCCCGGCTGGTAGCGGTGCCCCCCGGCCATTGCACTCCAGATCAGGCTCGGGTTTGAATTATATCCCTTTACCTGCGTTCTTCTTGCAGTTCTAATGTTGGTAGCGGTATTGGTTGGTTGCTGCTGTGTTGTTTTAACCGTGCAAACGGTAGTGCAATTTCATGCAAGGATACGGTTTTTCATCCTGTAAATACAACGGAGTAGTGTGGCCCCCTGAAAGCTAAGCCTTGCCTTGTGTCTGTCAAAGCTGTTCCTTGTTTCCTTGAAATACCAGTGGCTGGTGTAAACTAAAATAAAGTCCATGGTTTTTCGGGGGTGGTGGTGGGTGAGTTTTAGAGAAGGTTTGTATTCTGTAGTGATTCATGAGCCTCAGGAAAATGTTATTTAATTAATTTAAAACTAAGGGGTTTGACTTGGAAAATGAGTACAAAATGAGTATGAACATGCACTGTGAAATGTGGATATATTGCCTTGCCGACCTTTAGGCTGGGCAGTAGAAACAGTGTAGTTGATTTGTGTCCTGGAGCAAATATTCTAGGAAAGAGTGCGTTTAGAATAAGCTTTGCTTCTTAGCTAACTTAAGCACTGTGGTTCTCCAGTCCTGTAATAAACATGCTGACACTGAGCTGGAGTATACGCTGAAATCAGTCAAGAAGTGAGCATCCTTTTAGAGAGTGCAGCTTATGGTGAAATATAATGAAGAGCTGTTGACTGTGACACAAGCTTCCTGTAACTAGGCAAATACAGGGTATTTATTATTTGACCTGAGACGGTATAGGTGAAATAAGAAATAACTACCCATCAGAGGATAGTGGTTAGTAGGTCTTGCTCTACCTTTATGCATATAAAATCCAGTACTGCCAAGGTGTATTTGGAGACTTGTCTTTTTAAATGTCTCTCTATTGATGACCTGGACAAAGTCATTGAACCTCTCTTCAGGTTTGTAGAGGACACCTAAGATTGTGTTATTGAAGATCTTCATAAGTTGTGTACTCTGTTTGCTGGTGCTAATATATTTAATAATGATTCTAAGCTTGTAAGCCTCAGTTTCAACCATCAAGCGGTACCTAATGACAGCCTGTGAGAATTTACGTAGTAATGCACATTGTTACAGTTATTCAGGCTCTGGTCATACTATAAAGGGCTAGTATTTTTCAGCTCAAGTAGTCCTTGATAGAAGGTGATCTTCACTAAATCTGTAAGGTTCTGCTCTGATATAGGATACTATATACTGTGCCAGATAATAGTAGCAAAAGAACTCCTGAGTTAATGTGGTTAGCTTAACAAAAGATAAAACATCTAAAGGAGTGAGTAGGAGATTCTTGTACTGTTAAGGATGGGCAGTGACCTTTGCCCTCCTCTTACAAAACATTTATGAATTAAGCTTTGCTTTTCCCCCCTGCCCCCCCATATTTCTGTCTTTTCAGTCCATTTCTTAAATTATACAGGAAGACAGTCAGTAGGTAGGTTTAGATCTACCATAGCTTTGTGCCATTGTGGATGAGAGCTAAAATACTGTAGATTTTGCAAGTATACTCTCTTTGCCCAAATAAAAACTATTTGTAGCCAATTGAAATTACAAACCACTTTGAATTTAAAATACTGGTACCAAGTACTTTTCTTGTGGAAGCAGATAAAGTTTAATATATATTCAAGGAATATTTAATGTTTAAATATATATCTTAAAAATTACTGTATCTGACGGGGGAAAGAAGATAGTTTTAACTCCTTTATCTTTCAGTTTACGTGTTTTTGTAATTTTGTACATACTGAATGCATTTTAAAGGTTACAACATACCACATTGGCCATGAAAGGAATTCCTTTAATCTTCTACTGCTATGGAACTTTTTTAGTATCGACTGTTACTAAGCCAGGTTGCCATCATCTTTGTAAACATGGTCAATTATTAAAACTTTTCCTGCCTGCTTTTCAGGATTTATTTGGTGTGAGCATGGTTGTTCCTTTAATGAACCTTCATATCAAATCTCTAGGAGCAAGTCATACAGTTGCTGGAATAATAGGTGAGTTGCATTACTTGACTGATTTGCTGAAGAATAAGATAATGTGACCTGGATTATGGCTTACTGCAAAGTGGAAGTTGTAACGTAATTCTTCCTTGCTGGTAGCGTAATACAAAGTAGGGCAAATTTCCCAATAAAATAGCAGTACTTTGTTAGATGCAAAGACTTGTCCAAACTTGCATACTGACAGTGCTTGGGAAAGAGCAATCTTGGAAAGAACAAGCAAGTCTTGCAATGGTACTTGTGCAGGTGTTTTTTCAGCACCCAAGAATTCACAGCTCAGCAACTTTGGGAGCCAGAGGTGTTGCCTTTAGTTTTATTGTTATTTGCAGGCTTTGCAAACAGTACTTCTGTAGCTGGTTCTCCTGAGCTTTACAAAGCCCATGATTGCTCCCTGTTTGATTAAATTTCTTACAGCTGTCTTTTGGCAAAATATTAATTGGCTTTACAAGTGTTCACAAGTAAATTCTGAAAGCTTGGGATTTTATCTAAAAAAAATAACTGATAAGTTTTGTGGTTTGAAGTTCTTGTTTATATTTTATGGCTCTGTTGATGGTTTGTAATGATATATTTTTTATAGCTATGTGGTTGACATAGGCTGTGTTATTCAGCTTTTTATTACCACCCTTTTTTATTTTGGATGAAATTTAGCGCTTTTCATGAATAATTTGGCTTCTACGCTGAGTTGAGTATTATTTTAAGCAGCAGTTCATCAAAAATGTGAGAAACAGTATGGCTTGTTTACTGATGGGTGTTGCCGTATTGTGGGACAGCATCACAGATGGAAAGTAGCTTTATGGAGTCCCCTATCACAAGTGCAGAAACTGCTGAAGGAGAAGGCATGTCAAGTCATTTTGCAGAGGTGAAAGCCATCCAGTTGACCTTACACTTTCCTGAACAAGAAAAATGGCCAGTACTTTACATGAGTCAGTATATGGTAGCAAATGCCCTATGGGGGTAATTTTCAGCAGTGGAAGCAGTGTAACTGGCAACGCAGAGGTAAACCCATCTGGGCTGCTGCACTGTGGCAAGATACCACTGCCTGGATGGAGAGCCTGGTGGTGAAGGTATACCACGTATATGCTCATGTACCCAAGAGCTGGGCCACTGAGGAGCATCAGAACAACCAACAGGTGGGTAAAGCTGCTAAGACTAAAGTGGCTCAAATGAATTTAGATTGGGAACATAAGGGTGAATTATTTTTAGCCCACGATGGGCCTGTGACTCCTCAGACCATCAAGGCAGAGATGCAACATATAGATGGGCTTGTGATCAAGGGATGGACTTAACAATGGACAGTATTGCCCTCGTCATTCATGAATGTGAAACGTGCTGCAGTTAAGCAAGCCAAGCGGTTAAAGCCTTTCTGGTATGGAGGATGGTGGCTGAAGTACAAATACAGGGAGGCCTGGCAGATTGACTGTATCACACTCCCACCGACCTGCCAAGGCAAGTGCCACATGCTTACAGTGGTGGAAGCAACCACCATGTCATGTTCATGCCATGCTCGGATCTCTCAAACTCTTACCCAGAAAGGTTCCGAATTACTGGCTGAGCTTAAACTGTGAGAGTCCTTGGTTGTGTGCTAAATTCTACCCTTGGTTTGTCCTGCTCCCTCTTCTTATTATTCTAGTAAATTATTTCCAGAATGTCTTTCCTGTTGCCTCATTTAAAATTTTGTATGGTTTTCATTTTCTCCAAAAAATGAAGTTAAATTTTTAACATTGGTATTTTACTTGTTTGTTTTAGGATCTCTCTATGGTATAATGCAACTGTTTTCCAGCACATTTGTGGTGAGTTCTAACACTGCATTTCTGAGCACGTTGGTATTTCTATGGATTTTAAAGTGAAAAAGGGTGAGGTTAATAATAGTGTTTCTTGATGTTTTGAAAACATTTATAGTGTTCATATAAGCATTTTTGTTTAAAGGATCTAGGTTTTTGTTTGCATGGAACATGTTTGTTTCATTTCTAGGGAATTGCCAGATTTTTCAGAACTAAACAGAATACAGTCTTTGGTCAAAGACTAGAATCCAGATTTGGGCTCAGATACATTACAAAGTATGTTGCAGTCACACAGGGTTCTTCTTCAGTGTTGATGCTAGTAAAGCTGAAGTTTCCTTCAGTGCAGTAGTGTGTCCAAAAAGCAGTCTCACAAATCAGCTCTTCATGAGCTTGTTACCTAGAGTTTGCTTTCCCTGCTTAATGAGCAGTGCCTTGTAATTTGTCATTTAAATTAATATATTACATCTTTGAGCTTTGTTTGGTTTTGTTTTCTATTAGCTGTTGATTTTTTACATCTTAGTCTAAGCCAGAGTGGAGAGACTAAACCTCCTGAATGCATGCCTTACCTATCAATCCCTTAGATCCCTCCTTAGCCAGGAGCACCTTTAATATTACCCTGATACCTCCTAGCCTTTTTAAGAGAGATTTTGAGCATCTCATGAAAAAGCTGTTTGGTATGCCACCTGGAATAATTTGCTTCAATAATCTTGTGGCATTTTCTTTTAAACTGCAAGACCATTGCCTACTTTCTTAAAAAACCTGTTTCCTCTTTGGAATCAAGATGATTTATAAGAATGCTAAATGCAAGTTTACTGCTTGCTCTTCTCATAACTACTCCTGGTCTGCACTCAGCTGACAAACTCCTCATAGCTAAGATCATTCGTTTTAGGATGTTCAACAAGTATCTAATCTAATACATCACAACTATTGATGCAAACAAATATTAGTGGTTGGTTGTAATAACATTTTCAGAGTGCCCTTACTACTAATATTTCATGATGTATGTTGCAGGACTGTACTTTTGAAATAGGAAAATTGTTTTTTAAAAAGCTCTATGCATGACATTGAATGAAATCATTTAATCAGTTTCAGCAGATGCACTGATGGCAGGGCAGGACTCTGCTTGTGACTTCAGGAATTTAAGCACTTAGGAATGTTGTGTAATAAGCTTATTAAGCTTTCATTGACAGTCCTTTCATCTCTTTTCTCAGTTTAATTTGGAAGTATTGGTTGTTTGCTGTACATAGTTTAATGTTTTAAAAAAACTAATCTTAATTTCCTGATTTGTGAAAGGGCTGCTGGAGTGATATAGTAGGAAGACAGTATTCCCTGCTTGCTTGTATTCTTCTCAGTGCATTGGGTTACTTCCTTCTTGGAGCATCCACCACTGTGTTCCTGTTTGCCATTTCTAGAGTTCCTGTAGGTGAGTAAACACTTGGCATTTTGGAGTTTAAATTCCCCATAGTCTCAGCTTGAGAATTACTACTACGGAAAACATGGTATGTAGATGGCTACATAGCATCATCACCCAGTAGCACCACCTGAACCTTAGTAATAGAAAAATCTCTACAAATCAAGTATTCTCATGACATTTTCCTGAAAGTAACTTGAAATGTTGTGGTTTAACTCAGCAGGCAGCTAAACACCACTCAACCACTCACACACATAGTGGGCTAGGGGAGAAAATCGGGCAGGGGTGAGGGGGCAGGAGAGGAGGAAGAATGTAAAATTTGTGGCTTGAGATAAGGACAGTTTAATAGGAATGAAAAGGAAGGAAAATAATAATATACAAAACAAGTCATGCACAATGCAATTTCTCACGACCTGCTGACTGACGCCCAGCCAGTTCATGAGCAGTGGTCCCTAGCCAGCTTTCTTCCTACTTCATATTCTGACCATGACATCACATGGTATGGAATATCCCTTAGAGTCAGCAATTAGAGTCAGCTGTCCTCACTGTGTCCCTTCCTAACTTCTTGTGCTCCTCAACCTATTCACTGAAGGGCACTCAAGGTGGGGTGAAAAGCTGAAGAGTCCTTTACTTAGTGTAAACTGAAACATCAATGTGTATCAACATTATTCTCATCCTAGATCCAAAACACAGCACTGTACCAGCTACTAGGAAGAAAGTAAACTCTTATTCTGCTGAAACCAGGACAGTTGTATATTCAACAACTGTCACAACTTTTATGCCACTTGGAATGGCTGAAATATATGAGGAGTATAGCAATACTTTGAAAGAGGCTATTGTAAGTTTAGTCATAACAGGCACACAACATACCAGGTAACTGCTGGAAATCTTGGCCTGCATTTGCAGTAGAGAATAGAATGATATGTGTTACTGCTTTTTCTCTTGCTGAAAATGTACCTCAAAGTGACGCTAGAATATTTGGCTGAAATTTTATGTCACTGCTTCAACAGAATAATTATGTTCTGCAAAACATAACTTCACCGTTAACCATCCACAAGCTGCTATTGTAGTGGCTATTTTATTCCTAGTGTGCTTCAATACTCAGTTACTTCATTCGGCAGGGCTGTAGGAGCATAACTTTGAGCAGAGGCATGAACTGATTGCCTTGATCAAAATCACCTAAGCCAAATCCTTGAACAGCCAGGATGCTGGCTGCAGGACTCTAGCATTGAAGAATTTTTGGTTAATGGAGTTTTAAAAATACCAGTCATGTAGATTTTGACCAGTGATATTTCAGATAGCATCTGTATTTTTTCATCTTTTGGACTGAGCAATACATGTTTATTTTGTTTATATTACATTGCAGGTATCTTCAAACACACACTCTCAATCTCTAAAGCCCTCCTTTCTGACTTGGTTTCTGAGCGAGACCGCCCTTTAGTGATGGGACGCTTCAATGCAGCCTCCAGTGTGGGCTTCATTCTGGGGCCTGTTGTTGGTGGCTACCTTACAGAGCTGAAAGATGGCTTTTATCAAACATCCTTCCTCTGTGCCTTTATCTTCCTTCTGAATGCTGGTAAGTTGTATGCCATATTTTGCATCTTGGGTGCCTTCATTCCTCACTTTTGTGTTTTTACACTATTTCTAATACCTGGGATTCGTAGTGTGTTTATCATATATGGCATACATGTTCTGTCTACCAGTACTACCCTTTGAATTTGAACCTATGCGGAAGGGTGGCAATTTTGAAACAGTTAACCGCTAGGTGCTTCTTCTTTGTATTGTATGTATCACTTTTACATTCAGACACAGGAAGACTAGAAATCAGCCTTAGCTTTTAGATCTGTTTATATGTTGTGAGTGTGACATCTCTGTGTTTTTCTTCCTTGCTTTTACTGCATTTAGAATTGAACTGATACTGTGAATAGCACTGGACTTAATCTTTGAAAATTTTTAAAGTGAAATGATGTTAAATCATTTTTAAATTTTGATCTTTACACTAAATACATGATTACAGTCAAGCTAATGTCTTCCAAGTAAAATTAATGCAATTGAATAAAACCTACTAATTTCTTGATCTATGTAGGTCTTGTCTGGATGTTACCCTGGAGTGAAGAAAACACTGGCAATAAGGAATGTCAACAAGGAAAAAAAGGAACAAACAGCTTCCCAGCAAAAGCAAATCATGACCTGCACTTCAAATCAGCAACTAATGGAGCTGTGGCAAGTGATAGTCTTTTCCAGTCTCCATGGATCCAGGTTACAACAGTGCTGAAGAGGATTAAAGGAATTGCATGCTCTGATCTGTGGGATATATTTTTAGTGCGGTTGCTGATGTCTGTTGCTATACTGCTGTACTACAGTAATTTTAGCCTGGCCTTGGAGGAGAGATTTGGGCTGAAACCGTTGTTCGCTGGATACCTAATGAGCTATAGCGGTGCACTTGGAGTCCTGGCTGGTTGTCTGCTCGGACCAATAACAAGACTCTATCAGCACAACACGTACAGAATTTTGTTGCACTCTAGCACTCTTACCTGCACGTTGATTCTCCTGTATGCTTCAGCACGGAGCATATGGATGGTCATTTTGTCTTCCACATTCTTAGCCTTTTCAACTACTATAGGTCGTACGTGCATCATTGATCTTGAGTTGACCATTGGTGGGAATGAGGCCAGCGGTACGCTCCTAGGTGTTGGACAGTCCGTGACATCAGTGGGACGTATACTTGCCCCTCTCCTTTCTGGAATTGCTCAGGAGTTCAGTCCCTGTGGCCCTCCAAGTCTAGGGGTTGGACTAGCTTTAGCAGCTATTTTGATAATGAATGCAAACAAACAAAAATACTGTAGCCATGGAAATGTGAAGTTAAAAAATCAATAGTTGCAAATTTGGATAGCATAGATGTACCTCAAAGGGGAGGCAACGCGAATCAACCTGAGGTGGTGCTTAACACTTGCCAGACTTGTACAGTAGTAACAGGATCTTTTAAGGGGGCACATTATGTTCACGTGAAGGCAAGTGCTTATAAATATTTCTGTTGCAGGAATGTTAAATCGAGACAAATGTTATTCTAACTGGTACCACTGCAACACTTGTGAGGGGGACTGGTGTTGCTGTATTGTATTGGCTGGGATTTTTTAATGGATTTTTAACCTTTTTGGAGGGGGGAAAAAAGGAGTTGCATGAAATACACAAATCCTGCTTGTAGCTCACATTTGGAACAATGTTTATATTGATAATTGTTGGAAGACAGAAATTGATTCCTATTATTTACTCGGAGGTGAATTTTTATTATTTAATCAGAAGGAGAACTTGTAATACAGCTCATTAGCCTTAATTTCTTATGCTGTGGTCTGCTGCCATTTGTCTGCCATGACAGTAGCTTAATTACCAGTGTGCTTGTTTGTGTGATTTTATTAAGCATACTTTGTCTACAAAGCTTGCTGCTCAGCATGATTTGGCACTTTGGGGTGACCATCTGACCCCTGATGATGCCTGGTCTTTCCCAGGTAACAGAACTGGGTATATGCTAACTTCATATATTGTAAGGCCTAAAGTGAATAATTTTAGAATAATACAGGGCCATTCAAACTGAAACGGAGACCAAATGTAAGCTTTATTGAAACTTGAACTGGTGGTTTCTGTTTAGTAATAACTTCTACTGAACAACTTTATCATAAATTATTTGTTAATATTTCCCTTGCAATTTTTGTACCTTCATTTTAAGAGTAAATTTGCTATGACTATTACAGGTGTACTGAAGCATCTAGCAGTAGTTTGTGATCTGGATGAGTGCATTTTCTCTCATCTCTGGAAGCATAAATGGCATTTCAGTGATAAGAGAAAAACTGTATAATTTTTGGTATTGTGGTCTTCATTTGTCTGCACCGCCTAACTAATGAGAGGTTACTCTCAGAGCTACACGATGAGTTGTATCACCCTCTCCTGTGTTTACTGTTCAAGCTCATATTACTTACCAGTCACCGCTGCTTGCATTTCATTTGGAACATACAAAAAAATGTATTTTGCATTGATAACATTCCATATGCTTTCTCTACTATTACTCAATGGAAGTACAAAGTCAGCTATGTGTAATTTTGGGTTTGCTTTGTTAGGGGTTTTTTGTTATTAAAAATCAGTTATGTTCTTAAATGCATCCATGCAAATAATGTTGCTGCTTCAGGACAGTCATAGATGGTGTTTTGCATGTTTTAATTTTTATTTTCTTTACCTTTTTCAGTGCCCGTTATTATTTAAACCCTTGTTGAAACCTCAGTGAAACCAGTGGCAGCACCTTAGATCTACATTATAGAACTCTGAGTTGGTTTAATTGTATATATTGACATAATGAGTACGCCTTATTAATGCTGTGATTTTAGTACATATTCTCAGAGTTCCTTATTGTGATAATCTGTGTTTCATTTCTTCCTAGGAATGTGAGGCATTTTCAAGTGTCTTATGTCTTCTTGCTTGGTAGATGCCCCAAAACATTCTTTCCCTAAATTTCTTTTATTTTTTTTTTTTACCTAAACCCACCTTTCTGTAAATCAGGGACTTCTGAAAATGATATATGTGAAAGATTGAGTAATTTTCCTTACACTTGTTGGTTATATGAGAGAACATAACATTTACCCTTCTAAGTTGCTGCAGTGATTAAAGCTGAATTCTGTAAACACCATAAAATTCAGTTTATAGTACCATATACAGCTGCCTGAATACTGCTTATAAAAGCTTCAAAATTTCACTGGTTTTGTTTATACATAAGTGAAAAATGTGCTGTCCATGATCTGCAGATATTTTTGGTTTATTTTGAAAAAAGTTCTCCAGATAAGCTAATTAAAAATGGAATTAAATAATCAAATTAAGAAATCTGTGGAAGGCTGGTCTCAGGAACATGCTGCCACTGATGTTACAGAAGAGAAGTTTTTTCTTGTAGGCCAGAATGATTTCTGAGGTGCTGCAGAAACATTTCTTCTTTGTTAAGCCACAGTTACAGAGAAGTTGCACTACTTTCATATATTTTTTTTAAGGAATAGAAATAAAATGAAGACATTCCACATCTATCATTTTGTCTGTTGTCCTGTCCTCTGCTGAATCTACAGCACAAGTCAGTATGATATACAGGTGTTTTATTTTTTTTTCTTCAAGCTGTTCCTTCAAATGATCATTTGAATCTGCCTGCTTTTCATATAAAAGGCATAGGAGTTAAGGATTCAACCAAGAAGTGGTTTGACAATATATGAAAAAGAAGAAATGAGAGAAAATAGAGAACTTACCAGTTTTGAGACAGCGTACTTGAAACTACTGTTCTACTGCCTGTTTGGATCCCTTGTGCTGCCTCTTAGTTGCCATAACTGTGCAAGTTCTGAGAGTGATGAGTAAATGACATCCCTGGAGATGAGGAGGTGTGATTTCCCCTTTTAAATTGAGGGAGGAGCAGTTGCAGCTATTTTTGGCTACAGTCGAGTGGGCTTTATTGAATTGCTCAGCAGTTCTTTGACTCCAGTTGTGGTATCTGAAGACTAACAAAACAGACAGAATATGGACTAAAGAGAAAAGTTTCTATCTGCAAATCACTGCTAACAGAGGTTTTTCTCTTGCTTGCTGTTTCTGTTAGTTTTGGATTGGTTTTCTTGGGCTTGTTAGGGTTATTTTTGCTTTTTACCTTTGGAAATTTCTGCTTTTTTAACAGTGACTACTTTTCTGACCTTTATGATCAACCGATGTTAAAAAGGCTGTGAATACAATGTAATAATTTGATTCTGTAAAACAGCTGGTAGCATACGGTATGTACTGATTTTGTTGCTTTTAAATGATTAAGCAAATGTAAGGTTTATTCTGTGTTGGTGTATGCTTCATACATTTGAAGAGATCCTTTATAAACACACCAATTCTTGTCCTGTGTCTTGTCCTGTTTCCTCTGAATTTCCTCACCGTAGCACCATCACAGAGGTCAGTACCATTCTTGTTTTCTAAGAACATGTTGACGAGTGAGCATATAATGCAGCAACAAAACAGGACAAGTGTTGCTTACTAACTGGCTTGCTTGTAACTTCAGGTACTCCGTAACACTATCACATTCCAGCTGATGGGAATCTCTGTGGGTATGTTCAAATGCTGCCAGCCCCAATTTCACCACAGGTGGAATTACCCCTTTGTAAACGATGCTTCATATCTTGGCACCTTGGGATTTGAAAACCCATGACTCAACCGTACTGTTACTGCTAGAATTGTAAAGACTTATTCACAAAGAGCTGATCATTAATCTTGTAAGGAGTATATTAGAGCCTGAACTTTGGGAGTCAAATGGTTGTGAGTAGAGCTCAGACTTTTTTCTTATAAAAATTAAAGTTTGTAGAGCTTCCCTTAGGAACCTGGGCAGGGCTAAGGGCAATGGTGGCTAGGCCTCCCACACACGTACAGAAAAAGCCCTTAGGGAGCACCAGCAACCAGAAGCACTACCCACAGGGTGGGCAAACAGGGCATGGCACATCAGCAAAGGTATGGTGCAGCAGTTTGGGTGACAGCTGAAGCCCTGCCAGCTCTACCAGGGAGCAGTGGTATCAACCTGACAGAAAGCTGTGACCTCTGAGCTCTGTACCCACCACAGCTAACACAGCTGCTCTGGCAGAGCTCTAATGGGAACTGGAGGTTCCTGGTTGTGGTGTGTGCTCTATAGAACTACCAGATGGCAGGACTGAGCACACCTACAAGAAGGAGTGACAGGTACAGGAACTCCTCCATGTAGTGACGACTCCTTACAGCTGCAGGAAGAGTTGAGTAGACTGAGGAGTATCAGGGAGAAGGAGACAGGGAGACTACTGGAATTACACTCTACCTTCCCTGAGACAGGCCCAGCAGCCAGACAGGACACACAATATGGAGGATTCTCTGTCTTTTCTCTGCCTTGTTGAACACAGTGACATAAGGGATAGGGGGCAATGGTGACAAGTTCCTGCCCAGCACAGCAGGCGTATCTCTCTGTCACTGCCCCACCTTCCCAGGTGCCCTTGCACAATAGGTATGAGGCTCTGCAAGCGGAACCAAAAAACAGTGAGGACAATGGTTCATCTAGGGTGGAGGTGTCACTGAGGTTAAGTCAGCCTACACCCTGCTCCCATAAAGAAAAGATGGGTCACTGTCATAGGAGACTCCCTTCTGAGGAAAACAGACGGCCCAAAATTCAGACTGATCCACTTCCTTGGGAAGTCTGCTATCTCCCTGTGACCCAGGTTAAAGATGAGATGAGGAAGCTTCCTGCCTTGCTACAGCCCTCAGATTAGTATCAGATTTTTCATGCAGGTAGCAATGAAGACTTGCTACAAGAAGTCTGAGGGCAATCAAGAAGACTTCGTGGCCTTGGGACAACAGGTTAAAGAATCAGGAGCACTAGTAGTGTTTTCTTCTATGCCTCCAGTTGCAGGGAATGATGATGGAAGAAACAGGAAGAGCCATCAGATCAACACCTGGCTCCAAGCCTGGTGTCACTGGCAGAATCTGGGGTTTTTTTCATCACAGGTCAATTTGCACACCAGGCCTTCTGGTGATGGTGAAGGATGGGGTACACCTTCCTTGTCTCAAAGCAGTGACAGGATCTTTGCACAGGAGTTTGCAGGGCTCGTGGAAATAGCTTTAAAGTAGATTTAAAGGAGAAAAGGGATAAAAACAGGCTCACTAGAGATAAGCCTGGGGGCACCACACTGATGTTTGAGGGACAACATGCTAGCAAGGTCCTTTGGACTGCTGTCCCAGTGGAGGTAGGGGATGGAGATCCACCTGGCAGCAAAAACACAAGGGTTATTGATGTGTCAGAAACCACAGAAGTGCCTGAGAATGGTCACATAGGAATTAGAGCTTCTCCCCATAAAAAGGTGGTGGGATCCATAGCCCAGCTGAAGTGCATCCATACCAATGCACACAGCATACACAACAAACAGGAGAAGCTGGAAGTCATTGTGCAGCTGTGGAAAACTATTATATAGATGCCATCACGGAAACATGGTGGGATGACTGCTAAAATGAGGGACAACATCTGAGAGGAATAAATCTCTCCCAGATTTAAACATAGCATGAATCAGGTAGTCCATAGCCTCTGTCCACTGTGTCCTGAAGCAGTTTTTCCTTCTCACACTTGGGTTTGATACCCCCTCCATCATGTTTTCTGGCCTGAGCCTCAAATCTATTGTTGGCCTGGCTGGGCCATGTATCGCAGATACCATGCTTTAGGCACGTTCACAAGCCTATTTATACAGGATCAGAGCTCTTGTAGTACAAAAAGCATTCCTCCAGCCAATTTCAAAATCCTTCATCTTTTCTTCAGGATATAGGGGATGTTGGTAGAACTTAAGACAATTTTGGAAATAGTGACCAGCTGAAGCATTTCTTGCAGTGTCAGCCTTACAATGCTGCTGGTGTCTGGATTTGGTGGACTTGGCATCTCTTGAAAAAGGCAGTGCAGGGTGCAGTGTGTTTGCTCCCAGAGACACTAAGATACCCTTCATAATAGCATGCATGTTATTTTGGCCAAATTTTAAACTTTGTTTCTCCATGTGATTTCTATGTGGCTTCAGTTGAGAAGAATATCAAGTTTCTAAATTGCTATGCAGCATGGTTTTCTTTTGTTGAACACCTGTGGTTTCAGTGGAGCTTGCAGCATACTTTAGTACCAAGTAGTAAAGCCCTTAAAATTTTGCCTTTTATGGCAAGTTATTCTCATTTTCTCTTTCAAATATCTGCTTAAAACAGATAACCAGATGTCTATCTAATCTGTAGCCCTTCCCGTACCTACTTTCTTAGGTATATTTATATTTACTCTCAATTTATAGGCCTCTTAGCAACAGAAGGGTGAAAGAAATTCTTAGAAAACCCTAATCCAGTGTAACATATATATTCCTACTTTCCCTAAAACTGGAAAATTGGGCACTGTGCTTCCTTCAAAAGGCAATAAAATGTCAGTACTACAGAGTGTATTGCCGAGTCCATCTGGAAACACAAAAAAAAATCGTATGTGGATTTGGCAAGTTTCCCTGTCACTGCTGGAGATGTGGTTTCCTGAAAAAGTGAAAACCACGTTCCCAGTCAATACATGACTTTCCCCATCAGATGGTGCTCGAGGACAGATTTATTTGGCATTTTATCCCTCGGCAGACAAACTCATTAATACAACAGAAAGGAAGTCTCCGAGAGTAAAGTTAGATGGGCTTTTAGAAATACCAGAAAGTGCTAATGATCTTGTTTTTCTTTTGCAGGATAGGAAAAGGCAAACCCCTGACTCAAACCAGAGCAAGAGTTAAATGAGGAGGGTGACCTGGGACACAGCCTGCGCCACCTGCTGCTGTCATTGCTACTGAAAAGGAGAACATCCACGAATGCAGTTCTCAGAGGTGATGAGGGTCTGACCCAGTACTAGTGGAAAAGAGCCTGAAAAGGGTGGGAGGAGCAGGAGTAGGGAAGGGAGAAAGCACTTGCAAGGAGATTTGTAACTCTGCTTCACTGCATAACCATGCTGGCAGATCTGCCTTGATACTTGTATTCTGTGGATCTCAAAGTGCTTTGTAAAGGTAACAATGTCCTAGTGTGTTTCGAAGCACCAGGAACGTAAGACCGTATTTCATAAAAACGAGTTCCAATTTGATCTGTTTGTACTATGGGCCATTCACTTCAAGTACCAATGATCTCAGCATGCACTGTACTAATGGACAACCAGCAAAGCAGTAAGGTTGCTGAAATCTACATTATTTAAAATTATAAAAAATGACAACCATTTGAAAAAAGGCAGCTTTCCCCAGATATAAGCCAATTGCTTGGTCATTGCCAGCATATGAATGAGAAAGCTCCACAGGGAGTAAAATAAATGTTGATGTACAACATTATACATTTATTTATTTGGTCAGATTTCAGATGGGCCTGATATAAAATATCTAACCAGTCTGATATGCAAGGAGGATGTGGTTTCAAAACTGACATCCAAACTCAAGGGTTTTTTCTTATTCAGAAAATAAGATCATCCTGATAATGCAGTGACAGAGTACTCGCTGACAATTTTACTGATGAAACATGTTTTCCTGTTGCAAGACAAATTTAGATTTTTTTTTAAGGCTTGTTGGCTTTGTTTGAACCCAGTTTTATTTCCAAACAGGAGATGAATATTGCCTTCTACGAAAGTCATTTGTTGAAAACAGCTATGAACATTTGATCAAGATTTCGAGGGTTCACACAGCCATCCCTCTGCAGCTTGACTTTGCATTTGACACAGCAGAAACTTCCATAGCTGGAATGGAAGAAAAAGACTAAAAGACCTGTGCCAATAAAAGAGTTTAGGAAGGTTTGACATTTCAAATACATACATGAAATAAATATTCTGGAAAAGCTGTTAGAAAAAGGAAAGTCTTAAACCCACATTTATAAAACTAAGTCATCAACCCCTCCCACAAACCTTTGAAAGAAATCTACCCTGTGATTTTAAAAGGAAATTCTGATTTTTAATAGTTATTTCAAAACAAGCTTAAATAAAAAAAGAATCTTATTGCCCACAGATTTGGAAATGTGCTAATGAAAAAGAAAAGTTATGATTTCACAGTGTACATTCTTCAATTAAAGTTATCAATCTTGTAATAAGTAGAATGAAAATGACTTCTGCATTGTGCTGAAATGTGTATCTGTGCTAAAGCAAGCTCAAAACTTAAGACATTAAGTGGGACAGAAAGTGCAAATTCCTGAGAGCTACAGTTAAGTATCATTTATTTTAATGCACCCTCCCTTCCGATATGCACTCAAATGGCAGCCATTTACACTAGGATGAAGAAGTCCATGTTTCTTATGGGTGTTATTAAGGTGCTCAGTGACTTCAACTGATTCCAGGGCCTCACTGTGCTACTTTTCTGCACAAACAAATCAGATGGAACACTTTTGTTCCTTGGAGTGTATAGCTCAGACAAAGAAAAGATTATCTTTTCCCTTTTACAGATGAGAAAACAAAAAGTAAAACAAGTTGACCAGGGTCACAAGCGTGAGTGAACGAGCTTTCTTGAGCCTCAGTGGTCCCTGACTCAAACAGACTGCTCGCTTTGTCTATGCGCAGCACTCTGCAACTATTCTACTGCTGGGCTTGCACTGCAACCAAGAAACTAAGGTGCAAAAAGCTGGTTTTAATAAGTACATTATTTATCCGCTTGAAGTTTTCTCTTTTTAGGGCTTCTGGTGCCCTGCTAGGTGCTCTCAGCTCTCGTTGACATTACTGAAAGTCAAATTTCCTTTGGTGACGCTCGGTACCTTTCAAAGGTAGCATATTGCCAAAAATTCAGAAAATAAAAATTCAAGCTATTCAGGTCTTGTCTCTGTTATAACTCTTTTCTATAAACTGTATTTGCAATCCTGCTCCTACAACTTATTCCTTCTCTTCTTCCTCTTTTGCTGTGTCACAGCTCTTCAAACAAACTGCACTTCAGGAATACGTTTATTCTTCTTACAAAGTCTATATGATAGGTGCATTGTGCAATTGTCAGTGTTACTCATAATAAAGCTCTGGTTAAAACAAGTATTATTTGATTATAAATAAAATCTGAAATGATACAAAATTTTTTTAAGAATCCATTCATCACCAGACTTTCAACAATGATTTTCAGTGGATAACTGGGTATTGAACAGCGTGACTTGGTTCCACAAGAGATGATGTGATAAGGCACATTTCCATCCTGTCTTAATAGTGGAAATAAAGTAAATAAAGCATTGCCATAAGTTATTTATAAAAGAGACTGTTTTTATATCTTCAGCTTTGCAGTTGCTCCAGTACTCCTTTCACTCAGTTGATGGCATTGACTTTACCCAGTGGAAGTGGTTAGATCCACATTGAGGCTTTTTTTTCCTTTTTTAATGGCTCCCATAGTCTGATGAGATAGAATCCTAATTTGACACATCCATGGTTTATTACCAATAGTTTTCTTTCTGCCACGTTCAGTACGGCTGGTTCTCAGGCTTGTTTCTCTGCCTCTCCCCTTGCGACGCCTGCCTAACTAACCGTGGTGGTGGCACAGGTCTTGCTGACCCATGGTCTGCAGTCAAATCTTCCCTGCTCAAAGTGCCAAATCTTGGTCTTGTCAGCAGTGGCTGCCTGAACCCAATGGATGGCTGAGGCAAGGCACTTGGCTCCTGCTGCTCTCCTCGTCCATCCTGGCTCCCATCAACTTCATTCTTCCACTCCACCCTAAACTCAGGCAGTGGCCTCTGCTGTCTCAGTCTCTGGTCTCTCAAGATTTTCCCTGCTCTGGGTCTTAGATTGAGCACTGTGGTAGTAGCATCCATCTCAGAGTCGCTGCTGTCACCCACTGTTAATTGAAAACAAATTAAAGTTTTAGGTGCAGAATACTACTGTTTCAGGAATATCTGAAAAACAGTATACTGAGCACAAGCAGCCATAGAAGAAAGATGCCCTGTTTCCTAAATTCAGTGCTTTCTGATTAGACTGGTAATAGACAGTTAACTCTGCCAGGACAGAGGATAGATTTGACTTACAAATATCCCTCCCCTCAAAACTGTGCGCTTTAGAAAGCCCTTACTCAGCTGCTTCTTAATCACTAAGTGCCCCCCTGTTTCAGTTGACATTTCCCCAGTTCTGGCTCTGGACATGGAAAAACTGGACATGTCTCTCTCTGACCTGCTTGGGTTCTAGCCCCTGCTTATGTCCAAGCAGGATACAAAATTAAGATTTCTCACCCTCATATCCCATGAAATCTAATCTGAGGCTTTTCCAGAGCACAACATATACAGGGGCTCCAGAAAGCTGACTTTGGAAAAGGAGTGTCTATACTCCACCGAGCAAAGGATCTCCCAAGGTCAGTGTACAGATGGGAGGAAACACCCCATCTTTAATATACCTGAATGTATTATATCAAAGAAAATCCACAGGGCAAATCTCACAAGTCGAAAGTGCTGCAGACTCCTTGACCCTCTCACAGCAGGGTAGAAAATGGTCAAGGGAAAGCTAGCATAATCATTAAGCTGGCATAAACATTCAGGGAATGCTCTAAGTGACCACTATTGGATAAACCAAGCTGACAGCGTTCTGGATGTGCACATGTACATGTTTTCCACAGCAGACTTATTTTAAATTGCTAAACATCTTCATCAAAACTTGCACACTTCAGTCATTTGATATTCATTTTAACAATCATTTATGACTGCCTCAGATCTATTCTTAGACTTAAGTCAGATATGATGTTTTAAATATAGCAAAGCAAAGAAAGACTTGTATACTGTGCAACTGTCACAAGAACATCTTCCATTGGTAGCCTACATTTTATTTCTTTTAGAAAGGTGAGGAAGAGGTCAAAAAAATATATCACCACATAATTGTCCATTCGCCCAGATAATTATATATCAAGGAGGCACTTTGTCAGACTGTGTTTGCAGGCTTTTTCCCCCCTAAATATGTCAAATAATGTATTTTTTGACAATTGAATAATCCGGAGGCACATTTCCTCTTTAATTCTAGGTGACAGTAGGTGACCTCTGCAGACAATAACTACAGAATAGAAGGCTTCCTACACTGAGGAAAGCAAAAATGTAATTATTAACAGACAAAAGCATGACTATTGCTCAATTAATTTGGAAAAGTGGAAACTATTAGGGTGGGGATCAGGAAATTTTAATGACTGTCCAGAGATTTAATCTTCCCAGCAAGATATCTTGATGGTTGCTTGTCATGAAAGGAAGCACCCCTGAGGAAGGTATAAGCACGGCAATGCGACCAGTAATAATCAAAAATGGGCAAAGTTTTCACATCAACTGGTTGTCTTCATTATTTTTTTTTTTTTTTTGTTATTAGAATTCAAGAACTCCAATATAAAACATTTGTGAGTTTAGGCAGAAAAAATATTATAACATTTTGGTAGTAAACCACAGCATTTTGAGAAGTTCTTCATGAGAACTACAAACCAGATCTCATGCCCTCATTCTCCTCTCTGGTTTGGTTCTCAGAGCACTGTCCCTTACCCTGACCCCCATGAGAAAAGAAACCAAATAAACCTATAATCCAGAAGGGAGATCTGGACATTATGGAATAAAGACAAGGAGAATGAGCCATGGCACTGTTTCTGGTGCTGAAGTGTGTCAGACTGCTGCCTGCTCACATGCTGGGAGGACTACACCACTACAGCATTTGAACTGAGAAAGCCCCACAAGACTCTGGTTGCTGGTCATTTCTCTGCACTTAAATACCTGTTTAAGAACCAATCACTTTTAATGTTCTAAGACCCCTGCTAAACATCCAAACCTAAAAATATTCTATGAAGGTATTAACACTGGAATGAAAACATGTACACATAAAATATTTAGTATTTATTTGAAAAATTAATATGCTGATTTCCCTAAGTCATCCCTGGAAAAACTTGCCTTCTACATAGGCAAAAGAGACAGCAGAAATTTTTCATTACCTCTGGAAGATGTTTTATTTCTCACTCGTAGTTTCTCTGGGAGTTTAGTGTTTTTAGGAAGTGAGAGAAATCTTTTTGTATTTGCAGCAGCCTGTGTGGAAAGAAATATAAGAAATGTTAAGCTATTGCAGGCTAGAGTAGCGGCATAACGCATGTTAAGATACATGACTAAGGCTTGAGCAGGTTTATGTAGCTAAAGAACTGGAGATTAGCTAATATGTGATCTTGTACTACACACTCAAGTTAACACTGATTGCTGTTTGACGTCTGTGCTAACCAGGGTAAAGAATGAATAATCTCAAGCACCTTAATCAAAGAAAAGCCTATTGATATGCCCTCTGCAATCAAAGTTAATAAATGTATGCTCTCTAACCTCAACTTTACATGTACTGATTTTCCTCAGGAAGCAAACTCTGCAAACATGACATCACTTCATGCAGTTCCAGTTTGAAACTTTTTTATTAGTCAGCTGCAAAAGTCAGGTTGAGACTGAAGCTCAGGCACTAATTTGTATTCTGATCCTGCAAGCACATTATACATATAAATGACTTTATACAGTTGGCTAGTCACACTGGTGTTGATGGGGAAGTTGGGTACCAGAATGATCATTTACCAGTTCAGGACATAAAATCGTTCTTTTCCCCAGACTAAGCTCTAAAGGCTGTGGGAGCAGAGAACATCTCATACTTCCTGGAACAGGAAAGGTACTTTCCAGGACAGACTGTATTTTTTTTTAAGCCAAAAGTTTCTCAAGGGCGTTCTTTCTTACAAAGATTTTTAAAAAACTTTACAGTCTACCAGCTCTCCTCTGCTTGTACCATTCATTGTTGTATATTCAATGGGAACCTGCAAGGAAAGTTATTTTCCATGAGAGAATTTTCCACTTTGGATATTGTTATGCTGCTCAAGACCGCTCTGCTTCCCTCTGTGGTAGATTTACACAAGGATAATTACTTTTAAAATTACAGACTGTGCATTTTAAAAAGCTGATGGACACCCTGTTTCTCTCCCTGCCCCCAAAACATCTCAATCCTGCTGAGTCTCTTCATTATTCCACCTAGTAAATAATTTATTCATATGACAAAGACAAAATATGTAACTGTGGTTGAGAGGAAAAAAATAATTCAGGAATAGATTTATTGTCACAATTAACACCATAGTAGCCCTGATAATGATCATAAATGAGATATAGCACCTACTGGATACATCATTCCAGCCTCAGCTGCTGAAGGGCAACTGTATCAATGAAGACAACAGTCACTAAGTATTTCTGTAATAGGAAAATACATATTCATAGGGTGGTTAATATCCCTGATATGCAAAATAGGAAAATGATTTAGGGGATCGGCTTGCCTTCTGAATCAGTGCGCTCCACTCAAATATGATCTGAAGTTTACAGTGAAGGTACTGCATGACTGCCTCAGAGAGCCAAATATTATCATACAACACCATCCCTTGTAGGTGGAAGGGGTTTTCCTATTCTGTGTCAAAACTTTAAGTCCTGACTACATTTTATGAATACTAAAGAGCCCATAACATTTTTCAAGTGAAAAGCTCATTCTGACTCAATTGAAAGTTCTCTTCCCTGTATTTTGCAGCAGTAGCTTTGTGTATCTGAAAGTCATTTTTGACCTTGATCATTCACTCTTCATCACTGATAGAGAATACTGACCATACCTTAGAAGTACACTGTGTACAGAGCCTGTTCAGCAGCTCTGAGCTAAAATTATGTCAGCAGATCCCACTCCCATATCACATTCCACAAGACTGAAGCTTTTCTGAAAGGGTCAACAAGGAGTCCATGCGTGCAACTCAAAGTGTAAGTGTGACATTATATGTGCAGTTGTCTTCCAAACCCAGGATTTATTTTTTCTGCATTTCAGAAGATTTTTTTCTGCATGACATTTAGCTACAAAGAACTGCTTTCTGTGAAACAACCAAAACACAAGTACCGGTCTTTCTCTTGACAGGCTGTTCGTTTTCCTCAGGCTCTCCCTGAGGCTGTGCCGCCGACGGATCAGAATTTCTTTGGCCTGCTTTTCATTTGCATCTGCAGCCAGGCTGTGTCGGTTATATGACATTGTCTGAAAAATAAAATCAGTGGTCACACTCTGAAAAGCATAAAGTCAAATGCATTGAACTATGCACCCAGTGCAAAACAGGCTTTTTGCTTTAATGTTTTAATAAGCATCATAAATCCTTGCAAACAAAATCATATTGCAGATGATTAAGAGCAAGAACAGCAATTATGCCAGCATTTTTTTAGTCATCCCCTTCACAAGCACCTTTTCTTGTTTGCTGCCTCTTTTTCAACCTGCTGATCTTTATAATGAAAGAGAAATATGAAAAAGCTGGCTTAATATAGTGTTCACTCCCATATTGCACTGGCTTATTCGGTATGTCAGTAGCGGATGCACTTTTGAAAGCGATGACTCACCAAGGGGGAAGTCATTTTTACCTCCAGCAAGCTGAAGCTCACTCTACTTTTGAATGTTTGCCAAGGGCTCAGGCGTTCAAACTCTTTAGCCCCAGGAGGATAAATGTGAAATGTCCTTTTGCTTTTATTTCACTGTTTTTCCAGCTCATCACCTCTGCTCTTAATACAAACAACTTCACCACTGGAGGCAAATGGAAAATCTAATCCCAAATCAGGAAGTGACCAAAAAACTGATATAAGTAGACAGTGTTGGGTTGAATTTGCACCTACAATTCTCTTTAAATAATGTAAGTAGATTGCAGGTAATATGACAAAAACATTAAGGTGTATCAACAGTATAATATCAAGTAAGCTATTTACATAAAGGAGTATGAATATGTTTCTGTACAGATGGAACAATACGGATTCATAGGCAATAAAGTAAGTAACAGTGTTAATTACTGTGACATGGTACAGCAGATGTACTAGCCCAAAGATATCTTAGGAAGGTAATCAGTATATTCAAAGAATAGTGGATATTTAAGTATGCAAAACTTTATCCTTACTCTATGTCGTATTTGGTAGAGATTCTTTGTTAGTATTTCCCGCATATTTTCCATTTCAGTGGGAGAAAGCGGCTTTATCTTTCCTTCATGATATTCACTGTGGCAGGATTAAAAAAAAAAAAGGAAAATAGAGGAAAGGGGGAGAGAGAGAGAGGAAGAATTTTATTTTTGTGATTGAAAATTACATTTGAACTATTTCCTTTGTTAGAGTTGGAAACAGCATTTCAAAGCAACTGAGGAACAGATGAAAATGTAACATGTATAGGAATGAAATTTTGATCTCATTTGAGTCAGTGGTAAGGCTCAAAACACAGCCTCCAAGATCTGATAAAAATTACATTAAATTGTAAATTTGATAAGGTACTTTTCAAAATGCCCCTCAGGCTTCCCTTGTAGCTATTTGCAGCAGATGGGCAGGCACTGGTTCAAATCCAGCTCTACTCTACACAGCAAATCAATGCTCCCGTGAGCAGCTGCCCTTGTAAAATTACACACTCCAGATGAGCACAGCTCACCAAGCATTCCATGTGCGAGCTGCAGGCAAAATGCTCATTTCATATCCGCTTAATCTTCAGGTGACATTTGGACACAAGTGTCCCCAGTTAAAGTGATTATTCTGCCTACAGACTGGGCTGTGAAATACATTATGTGACTCAGCTGAAATGCTTGGCTATGCTGGCATTGCTTACTTACCTGAGAGACACTGAAGATGGAACCTTACTTATCATTCCACTCTCTGCCATCTCAATGGCATGTTTGATTTCCAGCTTCTTGTATAAAGAAACAATGCTAGATTTGGGCTGGTTCTCCCGGATTAGAAGTCTTCGCAGGTATTTATTGTCAAACTTTTTAAACCTGTATGCAAGGCAAACCAACCCAACCACTTAATTTTTATGTGCATATTAAGGAAAGCTAATGTACTGTAGCTAATGCAATTGTGAAGGCTTTTCTTACCTGGGAATGTGTCTGTTCATATTAATAACCTATGGCTAAGTAACATAGAAAAGGATCAAATTCATCTTTGCTTCAGATAGTCTTAACCTGTGTTTTGGTTAGTACATTAACGGACAGTCTCCCTAGATAACTTTCAGGTATCCTGTGTTATTAGATAATATTATTTTAATTCTCCATTTTCTTTGAGACAAAGAGAACATTAAATATTTACTGTAATAACAAACAGAAGGTCTGAATTTGCATCGCTGCTTTTTCTTTGAAATTTAGCTTGCTCTGGAAGTTCTCCCTTTCTCCAAAGCGACTGCAACCCTCTTGGATGCTTAGAGAAAAAAAAACATTCATTACAGCTGGGGTGATTTTCTTTGTCAGAAAGTATTCTGCTTTCTGGCCACTCTGACATTATTCTTGAATTTGGGTCTGAAGGTCATGAAGAGGTGGGACCCTCCTTTGCTCCATAATCTGTTCATTAAAGACCTCACACAGACTGAAGGTGAATAAGGCTGAGTAAAGAAAAGTTGTACCCATGTCATGCACCTGTCAGGAGTGTCCTCACTGTGCTGCCCTCAAGCCATTTGGAGAGGGCTCTTCTCCACCCTTCCTGATGGTGCTATTTCTCTTTGTATAAAACACTTAATTCGTGTTGGAGCAGTGACTAGAAGGTAGGTGAGTAATGCCCACGCTTTGGGTCTAAAGGATTCGGGTGTTAAAACAGTGTGCTCCTGAGAAAAGGGAGTTGGATCCAAACCAATAACAATGATGATTCAACAACTAAAATGAAACATGAACAATTCAGGTATTGCCAGTAGTAACCTTCTTAACTGACACTAAGTCTTAAATAATACCATGAAGAACTGTGGAGCTGTCTGCCATTAGCATGTCTCATGTACCTCATGCCAGCTACTGCTTTATCTTTCTAGAGAAAGTCCTAAAGCTTTTGCATGTTTTCCATCAGACAGGAAACTAACCCCTCACTTAACACTGCAAAGACATACAATTTGTAGGAGGAAAGCCGGATGGGATGAAAGGCTCCACAGAAATACAGGAAATGCTCTGAAACAGTCAGAAACAGGGAAAGGATACACACTCTCAGGAGGTACCATACTTCACCCTGGGATCAGAGGGCTTCCCAGCTGGAGACTTTGTTCTACTTGCTTGTGGTTTAGTAAAAGACATTGTTTTGCTGCTTTCTCTTTGTAACCCACACATTCTAAAAACAACCATTCACTTTCAAGAATAAAATGCTGAAAATGAAATATGATGCCCAACAGCTTTTGTTTGCTGCTGCTGAGCAAGTTCAGCCTTTCTTGTCTAAAAAGAGGTTTAAATACCACTCTTACTTATCTCTCCAAAAGTTGTGACCCCAGTGTCCACACACATCTTCAATTCCAGTCTTCACATGGTCAAAGAACTAAAGGGAAATATTGGTTCATTACATAAACTTATAAACATCACCTGGCTTGCCCTTAGACATTATTAGTTTCTAACTTGCTTCAAAATTACTTAGAATTCAGGATAACGCTTCAGTTTAACTAAACGCAGTCTAATCAAACTCAGAGACAGACTCTGATTTTGCCCCTGGAGCTTCCTTTAGCTCACAGCCCCAAAAGGACGAAAGTGAGCTGCTAACATCCTCAATGTCAATCTTGCTGAGCTTCTGCCTGAAACTGAAGGTTTTTCCCATATTTTTACTTATTTTAAGTTCCCTAACCCCTCAAGGCTATGCCTGGGACCTCTCCAGGGACTTCCCCAGGCCTGACAGTGGACCAGGTATGACTTTGTGGAGGATACAGCTTGAGTGGGCAGCAGCTCCCCACATGAGAACTGGCCAATTGGGATGCACAGGACAAAGCTGAGATATCCAGCATTCAGGTCCTGGCTCCTATTTTAGGTAACCATGGTTTAGCCTCAACTCAAAGTATCCTCATCACCTAATATTAGAAACACATTGTTCCTCAGCCTATTGTGAATTACAAAAGAGTGAATCAGTTCAGCTAAGATCTCACTCGATCCCCAGAGGCAGCTCATTTACTCTTAGTCCAAGTACTATAATAGGATCTCTTAAACTCCAGGGGAAATCCTGGTACATAGGTCCAAAGTATAAGCTCTAAAAGGACAGACTTTTTGATGTCAGATTAACTTATTTGCTGAATGAGCCCCTTATTATTCCTCATTTTTGGAATTCCAAGCCACTTGCCATAGGTATGCTGCAAGGAGACATACATTCAAGAATATACACAGCTAATAAACCTCAATAATTGCAGATGTACACATACCAAATACAAATCCATAAAGAGGCTGATGATGGCACAGTTAAGTAAGTTTAAGAGTGTGTAGGAGTTTGCATTTGTTTAGTTAAACTAACCCAAATGTAATGTAATGTAATTGCCTTGGCAAATGTTTCCTAATGTAACAAATTTCTAAAACAACATGTATCTCAGAATGTGAAACAAACTACAGAAATTTAATTTACTTCAAGAAGTGAACAATTAAGAAAGTGATGATTCAAAAACAGGGATAAACAATAATGCTAATTTTGGTAATTGTCAAAAGTTAAATATAAGCTTTACAGTTATTGTGCTTATAACAGCTAGCAAACCTAAAAGAGCATGTGCTTCTCTGTAATACTGTATACTGAATCCTTGTCTTACTGAAAGACACCTGGAATTTCATCTGTATGAGGGTTTCATCTATGACACTGAAGCTGCAACGTACCCTGTTATAAATTTCTTCACTGACAGCAGGCTGCTTTTTGTTTGACCTTTTGACATCAAGAAACTCCACCAGAGGGCGAATTGTTATTCCCTGTAAAGAGAAAAAAAAATACATGTTTTTTCCATAAACACACATAAATAAATAAATAAGCCTGGCAGTTTTTTTCCATCTCTGCCAGAGCACTGAAAATGGCTGTAGATAGCTTTTTAGCTCTGGATACTCTTTCACCTTCCTAACCCCAAAATCCAGCCTAACACAGTAATTATAACAATGAATTTACCCTTGTCATCAGCAGGTACACACTTAGCTAGGAAGTCCTTGTCATACCACAGATTCCATTAATGCAACAGAAGGAAGGAAAGGGCTCCCTAGAGCTAAGAAGTCCAAGGGCAACCTGGCAAACCCCATGAAGAATATGTCACTTGCCCCATCCACAGTATTTTTAAACTTGGTTGGTTGGAGGTTTTCTTAGTTCCATTATGTATTAGAAAAACTCTCACTTTTTTCTGAATTAATAAATGGATCCCACATCATTCCAAAACAAGCACAGAAATTCCTGTTTTAATGATTACTTCCAAAACAGGTACTCAAAGATGTGTCAACAGTAGCACTAGAATTTCTATTCAAGATCATGACGCTAAGGCTTTTGTCTTTGTCTGACTATTCTCAGAGAAAGAACAGAATGTTTTGGCCATCCCAGAATGATATAATAGTTTTTAATAATTATTTGTGGAAGGATTGACATAATTTGTTTATTTTTATAGGTGCATTGGCACAAGGGAGGAGAATGAATCCATCATGGCATTAAGATCAGTCTCTATGGTCCCAGACAACCAGATCACATATTTCTTCTAGTAATTGAATCCAGCTTTATCTTAAAAGTAGTTAGGTTTCTCTGCCCCATTGCTCATACTGGAACACTCATCCTGAACTTCATTGTTCTGGTAATTAGAAAGCTGCTTCTTAATTGCGTCATGGTCACTTTGTACCACTTTGTTCTTGTGCCAACATTTGTCTTTTTAGTTTAAACAGTGTTCCTCCTCAAGTGTTCACTCCCTCATATAAACATTAATTATATTACCTCTTCTTCATTTTGCTAAGGCCAAGGCATCCTAGTCTCCTTTCACATAACAGGCCTACCAGTTCCACAACCACTCTAGAACATGACGCTATTCTTTGATGGAAATACCTGTCTCAGTATGTCTTAAGATCAGATATGCCTTTCTTCTGTTCCCGTGGTATTGGTGGCTTAAACTCTACCCCATTATCAATTAGTGGTTTTTTCCTCATTTTTTTTTTAAATGAAAGGTTCTCATTTCATAAGAGAAATCCCTAGTAAGAGAGTCCTAGCAAGATGTTTGCACTCATTACTGTTAAATTTTATTCTGTTTCTACCATATTATCTCTCAGTTATTCTCTTCTTTCTACATAACACCCCATCTCACTGGCACCCTAAGAACACCTTCCAAAGCCTGTAATCAAGAAACGTGAGCAATAAAAAATTCCTGTGTTCATGTGCTATGGTCAGTAATGAGAATATTAAACTAAACCTTCCCCAGGAACCCAGGTTGAACTTTAGAGTAAATGCCCAGAGAGGCTGGAGAATCTCCAACTATAGATATTCAGAATTCAACTTGACAAGGCCCCAAGCACATGATTTAGCTTTGAAGGTGGCCTTGTTTTGTACACAGGGTTGGACTAGAGACCCCCAGAGGTCTTTCTGACCCAAAGGACCATGTGCTTCTCTTTCCCTTTAAAGGAGAAACTGTCAGCCCCTTCCTCATTCACTTTACAATTATCCTAATGCCAATCTAAACCTCAGTTCAATGAGTAGTTAATCTAACAATCTCCCACGTAGTCCCCTTCACCAAAGATTTTACAATAGTGAAGTTGGACGAGATTACTCTGGAATATAAACTGACTTATTAAAGAATGGTATCAGGCTTCCCTTTGGTAAACCATGTTGCATTTCATAACGCATTCCATTTATGTCTATATTTTAAATTAGTCTACCCTCCAAAATCAATTTGCACAGCTCACATGCTAAGGTCAACTAACAGATTTCCAGCTGCTCCATCCAGATTTTCCCCTTTCCCAAGCATAAGCACAGATACTTCCCATTGCACTTTTATCCATTTAAAAGACAGGCTAAAAATTTTTTTCCCACAGACCTGTAATTCCATGTGCTAGCCCCTCATATCACTTTCACCTCTCTGGATAATGACTACCCTGAGATGTTTATTTGAGGGGCTTTGCCTCCTCTATGTTTTGCTGGTTTCAGTTATTTCCCTCTCTCCTGGTCACTCTTGACCAGGCATCCATACCACTTTGACACCAGAAGCCAGTCCTTTACGTTCTTCTGCACACCTGGTACTTTGGGATGGACATCCAGCTGGTTTGCAGCATCACTGCCTAACACCTAGACTCAGACACTCCAGTTCCTCTCTCAGTGCCCTCAGTGTCATCAATCCCCCGCTCACTGTGCACCATATCCAACACAAACTCCTGAGAAATGCACAACTTTAAATATTGTAACAAGGAATTAGTGCCGGGGCTGTACCCAGATTATGTTTTATCTCTACTCCAATCTCACTAGGTCTCAAATGCTTAATGCTACTTACATGTTAGCACAAGTACTTAATATCTGGCATTCTTTTGCTACCTGTCAGCGGTCTGCATAGCATTTTCTTTTAAACTATGACCACAGAGAGTACCTTCAAGTATGTTCCTTCCAGCAAGTTAGGATATTTGGATTTTTACCCACTGCTTATTTACAAACTGTCCAAGAAAGAAGTCCGTAAGAGAAAAAGCATTACCTGAATGAAAACGGTAAAGAATATCACCACAATAACAGCAGTGATGAACAATTTCTGCCTGGGAAACACAGCAGGAGGAAGCAGAAATACAAGTGAAAAACAAATAGCTCCTCGGAGGCCTCCATAGGCAATAATAAATTGGTCCTTAAAAGTGAGAGGAATTGTCCGGAACACATTAATGATCTGAGTCAGAACAAAAACACCTGAAGGAAAAAAACCAAAAACAAACAAACCAGAAAAGTAAATTAAATTACACAGAAATCCTCCACAATGCTAATATTTGTTTTAAAACTATTTGCTTCTTACCTATATATTATTGAAGAAATGAAATATTATTCAGAAGCTTGAAAACACCATGGAAGAAAAATTTAAAATGTCTACAGAGCATCATCTTAAACATATTTAGTGAGCTAACCACCTTTGGTCAGCTGGATTTAGGACCTGAAGGAGCTAATTAATCTCCACAAGACAGCTATCTGCTAGACTCTGCACCTCTAGAACAGCAATAACTCTCAATGTCAGTATAGACTGGCTCCTCTTTTTTTTTTTTTAATAGGATTTGAGGTGCTTTTGAACCCTCTGGCTTGTCATCTTCATCAATCTGCGCTTTGAACCCTGAAAACTTCTATTCACTTATTTGATTTTACTTGCACAGACAAAAAGAATGCAGGACTGGGGATGGAGGGAAAAAGATGCCAGAGCATGCTGGTGTACTGAAGGCAAAGAACTCCAGGGTTGTGGTGGAACAGAGTAAAGGTATAAAGGCAGGTAAAGATTGGGGGCTAGGAGGTAGGGGAGCAGTCAGGCTCCTTGGTTGCTTTTCAGCGTAAGGTATTGCGGGGTTGCAGGTGCAGGAGGGAAAATAATCTAGATTTCTGCACTGACAGAAGACTTGGGAACTGGAAGTAGGGGTGCAGAGGCAGATCAGAGCATGAGCTACCTTGACACATGGAGGCACTGAATCATTACAGATGAAACTGGGGTGAGGGGCAGGTTTAAGGCCTATGAGCCTTAATTGTTGTACAACTGCTAATTATTTAAAGCCAAATTTGCTTATTTTAAAATAAATATTTACTTAAATTCATATACTGTATTTAAGAACATGTACTTAATACATGTACAAATACAGCAGACTGCCTCTGACTTTAGATGGGCAGGGTCAGGACAAAACTGATTTTGGGGTTCCATTTTGGGTGGAAGGTGGAAGTTGACCCTGCAATCTAGGACACATTGCCAAGAAGAAAACCATTCTTATAAGCTGATGAGACTCTAATTTTTTGTATTTTCTACTTGAGAAGAGGTAAAAAGTTTCACTTGAAAAGAATACTGATGCATAGACTAATAATTGCTTACCTAGTGCCCTCCAGATTAAACAGAAAAGGAGGGTGAAGCTAACGAAGGCCCAGTTCCACTCATGGTTCTTTCCAACTGTAGACACTCCCATAAAGATGAAGATTAATGTTTCACTGACACTGCTCAGCATCTTCATGAAATACTTTATTGTTGTATAGGATTTTTGAGAAACATTTTCTTCTACATATTTATTCATGGTCATGGCACAAGCTGTAATCCTGAAAGGCAAACATTACCCTGTATTTCACTGTTTTAATGGGTTTTTTTGTCTTTCTCGTAACTACAGAATATTATTCACTTTTCCATAGTTGTCTTTAGAACACAAAAGCATAACTTATTCCCTAACCAATCTCAAATATATAGGTTTGGTGAACCTACAGTTTTGGGCACAAGAGTTTTTTCCACCGTGGGGAGTTTTCTGAGAAGACATCAGGATATGGAGTTTTGTCATACTAAATCCACGTGATCTGTGCAGGCGTCACACAAACTCTGTGTTTTGAATGAGGCAGAGCAGAGGAGAGCCAGTGGCAGCCCTGGAAAATGGGATGCTGCTTCTCTTGCTGCTGAGGAACACCAGACAGGATCTTCCTCAAAATTGCATGTCATGGGGCAGAGCTTCTCTCACTTCCCACCAGCAGCTGTCTCACTAAACCATTCCTCTCCCCAGTGACAGTGATAGTAGTCAGCTCCTCTTCCCAGGCAAACTAAGAAGCAAGGCTACAGACAATTTGTCATTCTCTGCCACTTTAGGCCACTGTTTGCTTTGCCTCTATATAGGGCTGCAGGTCTAGGCAGCACAAAATAAAATGGCCATTGCGGTGCAAAAACTAGCTCCAGCCTTAGGCAAACTCCAAGACTAAGAAGAAGGAAAGCATGACTAAAACTATTGCAGAGCCTCATCTGCATTTCACAGAATCATGGAATCATTTAGGTTGGAAAAGACCCTTTAGACCACACATCCTTTGTGGCCCAAGAGTAGCATGCTGTCTGGGAAGGAGAGCTCATCATGGTGACATGGGTTCCACCAGAGAAGAAAGGATGCAGACTAGATAAGCATGTGAGCTTCCTCCCTGCAACACTCAGTGGCTTTAGGTGATGTTTCTAGTTTGAGCATGTGGCTGGGACAACAGAGGTCCTACATTGTTGACAATACTGACTGACTGTCAATGTTCTTCACAGCTCTCCAACTTGTGCTCATCTTACAGTTGCCCAAACTGGGTATTTGTCATAGATCCCACAAACATATGCGCCTGCATATGTCAGGAAGAAAGTCGGAGAGGACCTGGGCCATGCATGGATTTTGTCCTGACAAGGACTGACGACTTGGCAGGACATACACCCAAGCCTGGAAGCCGTCAAACATTCCCAGGTTCTTCAGTTTACAGATAGCGCTGGTGACCAGCTTCAAAAGTGTATGTAAAGAAGGGTCTCAAATCTACTTAACACTTTCACTGTCTAGAACTCACATATTCAGTGGCAAACCAGCTTTTCACAAGCCACAGGTTGCACTGATAGACCTACAAATATTTCCACTAATGTCGTGACAGCTCTCCTGTGTATGCACTGCTTATCTGCACAAGTATAACAAGTCTGATGCATCCCAGCTACCTCCAGCCAACTGTGCACACAGTGGAGCTAGCACGCGTAGAGGCAGTAAACGCAATATAGCAAGAATGTAGTGTGCAGGCTGCAAAACAGCCATTTCCAGACCCACAGGTTCAGGGTCTCAAAGCTGCAGCTCACTGCCCAAAGCATTAGGGCTGTCAGGTCAGCATCAAAGGCACGACAAAATGCTCAGTACTATTTATTAGCTTTTAAAATAAATAGTTTTCATTATTATAGTCACTTAGGAAAGCCCTACAGCTTGGGGAATGAAGAAGCATGCTCTGGACATGGTTTGTTTTTGGATCCTGAGGTAATGGAGACACTGTAAATAGATGTCTGATAAGAATCTGTCACCAGATTAATCAGGATCCTTGCAAGCTGTAACTTAAAACATCTACTATGCTTAACCACTAGAATTTAAAGGGACAATACTCTTATAATATTATTTTCAGAGACATTTTGCATTCATTAAATTAGTGTCAACTAATTGATGAATTGGTTCAGCAGTATAACAAAAAGTGCCGTACATTATTTGCTACTCTTCAGTTAAGTAAAATTCCACAGCTAATCACTGCTCACTTTATGAATCTGGTATATCTTCAGAGTACTAATTTACATGAGAAAAAAAAAACCAACCCTGTTGAATTCTCTTCAATTTGAAAATAATATGGCAATGTTGTGTTATAATTTAATATAAACACAATTTCTTTGAATATGCAAGATTTTATCTACATTATTATAATATATTCTTCCCAAACTAAATTTTTACTATCACCATAATCAAAACAAAAGCTTAGGTGTGCTGTATTTTAAATTTCTTAGCCACATACATTAATTGTAGCTTCTACTTCTGTGACCTGAGGTAGTTGCTTTGGTCAAGAATGGGGGGGGGGAAAAAGTTAGTTGCAATTAACCTGCAACCTTCTGTGCTTCTGAAGAATAAAAGTCCTCCTGTGCAAACAGTACAGTTTCTGTCATGACTGCAATAAACTAGGGCACCGGGTTCAATCCTCAAGTTTCCTTGACCTACTAAACTTACAGTAGTTTCAATGTTCGTTCCTTTCAGCCTGCTAACTCACTGTTGCAAACAAACAAAAAAAAAAAACAACAAAAAAAAAAGGGAACATAAATGATCAGTTCTGCTGCATCACAGCCTTTATGAGAAATTAGTAAGCAGAAAATGCAGCACTGTAATTAGAGATGGAAGCAAGCAAATAAAGTTCAGAGTCACATCTGTATGTTTTACACCCCTGATCCTGATTCAAACCCAGCTCTAATTACAGTAGAAGCTCTTTCCTCTCTCTCGGAAAAGGATTTTCTCACGGCAGCTCATAGGGGCATGGTTCAGTCTCTTCACTATTTCAGCCAGGTAACCTGGTGCAGGGGTTATACAGGGATGCTTCAGGAATTGTTTGTCCTCAGAATGAGTACACAGACTTATCAGAGGGACAAGCACCTTTCATTCCTTTCTACTCTGCCAGTGAATTCTTACTTGCACTTGGTGTATCTATCATTCTTATTTGGTAACACTGTACATTCCTGCTCATATTCTCCCCCTAAAGTATGGTACAACACGTAACCACAAGATCTTGCTGGGTATCTCTACAAACCTGCTAATACAGGAAGTGGGAATCAGTAGTTTAACAGACTCACGTGGATATGGGTGAGAAAGAGGAGATCAGGCAATTATTCCCTATAGGCTGAACTATAAATGGCCACACAAGCATATAATGAATAAACAATCTGGGTTGTAAGGGACGCTCCAAGGTCATTCTGTCCAACTACATGCTCAAAGGAGGACTGACTTTGAAGTCAGTCTCAAGCAATCCTGCTGTGAGTCTAAAACGACAGAAAATGACAGGGAACTCAATACTGATGCATGTTGCACTGCGACACAGAGCAAAATACTCTCTGCAGTTCAAAGCCCAGTGAAATGTGAAAAGCACGGGGTAGATTTACGCCAAGTGGATACAGAAATTACAGGCGCTTGGCAACACTGCTGGGAGGGGGCACGCTTTACATCTCTTGACAGCTGAGACACTACATGGCTGCAGGGAGCCCTTCCTGCTCCCCCCTAAGGCATTACTGATGTATCCAGCTCTGTTAGCTGTTACAAAATACATTTAGAGTTAAGAAAAGTACAGGACATTTTAAAGATAACTTATTCTCTGTTGCACGGTTGGAGGGAAAATAAATACTTTGTGTTTCCTTTTCAGTTTTGCACTCACTAGGGGTTACAAATGAAAAAGACTAGCTTGTTAGTGCCATTGGAAGCCAACATGGTGGTTGCAGGTACTGGCATGCAGGGGGTCCACTGACCCATCAGCTGACCCGGTGTGCCCTTTGCATTGTATCCTGGGTGCAGCATGCTCAAATCAGTAATTTCATGCACACTGCCACAGTCTTTTTCCATGCACAGTTTAGCCACACATTTTTGGTTTAGAAGCCCTTTAAGTATTTGATCATAGGATGTCAAGGACATTTGACTTAAGAAGCGGAGGAAACTGGAAACCACACAAATGCTATGAATAGAAGCTAGGGGAAGAGATGGCACATTTATGAACTTGGTCAAAGTGGATGCACATGTTGCTTTATTTAGACTTATATCAGAGAAAGAAACCCATGCAGTCTTTAGCTTTTTACTTATATTAAAGTACTAACCCCTCTCGTTTCATGGCATAGCTCTATTTTTATACCACTGAAATCATGAGCTGCAAATGTCCATGTAAATTGCTTCCCAGTCCCAGAGAACATTATACCGGCATGTCTATGACACCAAACCTGTCATTCGCTTTCCTAAAAGATAATCATCAGATAAGGTACTATCAGTATTAGTGATACTCAGAAGTAACATCTGAGTTTTCATAAAAAGCTACGCTCCTAATTCCTGAATGACTCATATTTGCCACTAGAACAATACAAAATCAATGAAGAAGGCTGGCCTTTAAAAATATTACTTGAAATCAGAGCAAACCATTTAAGTATATCAAATGTCATAAAGGCTCCTTCTGAAGTTGAGGCTGTTACAGTATAAACAGCATCAAGCTAGTGGCTGTGTTCTCTCTTGACTGAAGCCCAGGAGTGAAAAAACAGGAGTGAAAACATTTTTATCTGTTGGAAGTGGGAAGAATAATATTATTTTGTACATAATGATGTGTAGAGAGAGCATTCTAATACACAGGCACACGTATCAAGATACTAAACTAAAGGGTTATATCACCACAGGACTTTTACATTCACTCAATCCTTACTGCGCTTGCAATCCAGCAGAAGTTTGCCTTAATGATATATACATTGTCTTCATTGAATGGTACTTACTGGATGCTCACATGACTAAATGTTAAGATGTAGTTTCACAATATGTAGTTTCACAATGGGATCAGAAGTGAAGCCAGTTCACAAAGTTCCCAACAACCACTCCCACTCCCTCCGAGTCACTGCTGCCCCTACATCACTGTGGGCTACCCCTCAGCTATGCCCTTATGACTAGGGTCACATGAGGACACAGGTCACCAAATTGATTTAAGAATAATCCCACTGAAAATACAAGGGATTATTTTTAACTTGGAGCATTTCAAAGATATGGTTTATGGTGTGATGCCATGACCAGTTTTAGTGACACAGCTGGTGTGGTGGCAAGCCAAGAGAATGGGATGGAAGCAGGAGGGGAGAGGCCGGAAATCCTCAAGCCAGCGTCACTGCTATGCATGGTGGAATGATGCCATATGGCAAAGTTTGCAAAACGTGGACCATTCTGCAATTTCCTTTGACATTCTTACTTGAGTACTATTAGTACTGAAGTTCAGGGTACTTACGCCATGATGCCTGAGAGATGAAACATTTCAGCTGTTATGTATGACAAGTAACTGTATAGGAAGACAAAGAGTGGCTCAATCACTCGGATTTTATGGGTGAAACGGGTGGTAAAGGCTGCTACAAATCCCAAAAGGATTCCAATCAATACTCCACCGATCCCCACTATAAAGAAGTTAGCAATCCCAGCGAATATGTCAATAACCTTAATTGTGTGCATCTGGCAGAAAGACTTGAACAAATTGTACAGGACCTATGAGGAAAAAGAAAGCACATTATGTTTCCGAACTTGTACGTTCCCTTTATGCTTTTACATTCCTCTGCTTCAATGTTGAATTTTGAATTTTTCTATCTATCTTGAGTTCACTTTTAAGATAGGCTGTTGTTTACCTCTGTCCACCATAAATAACAGGGAGATATACAAAGAAAAATATAACTATTCCCATTTTTGGCAAATGGGACAGGTTTCTTAACCCGTGCCATTCTGCAGGCCAGGAGCACAGATCTATCTAATCTTTCTTTAAATCCATTAATTTGCAGACCTTCTAATTTCTCCAGAAATGGTAATTTCAGATTTTCTCCAGATTAAAATAAAAAAAATTAAAAAAAAAAAAAAGGAAAAAATGCCGTTCCATAATCAGTGAAAAATCAAGAAATCAAATTCTTTTCAAATTATTTGGTCCACATAAGACATTGAGAGATGCAGAACTTAACTGGACCATACAGATTCATCTGGCATGGGGTGAGGTAGAGAGATGATGGACAGCAACCACCTCAAAGAGTACAAGAAACATGAAACAAGAAACACAGCATCCATGAAGTACTCTTTCTCTAATTAATTTCTTATATATTAACTAATTCCTAATTAACCACTAGGAATCAAATAGTTCAAAGACTGTAGATTACTTCTAGAGATTGGGATTTAGTTCCTGTTAAAAGACCTTTTACTATGTGTTTCCCCAGTTTAATTTTCAAAGTGCTTGCAACCATCCACCAAAAGAGAGTCCATGGGATTACTATATTTTCTTAGCTAGACAGCCTTTATGGTTTACACAGGAAACAGAACAAAACAGACAACAATAGAATCAGTTACTCTTAAACCTTAAAGGGTCTCCCCATCTGCAGACTTATTTGGGAGCTTTTAGCATTGCCTGGTGCTGCATGTATGCTCCTAGCCATGAGATACTGTGATGGCTACATAGGTCGCTTGTACACATTTAAGCTTGGTTGTAAGCATTTGTTCATGTCACAGTGGGTTCACAGGCTAAGCCACTGTGGTCACAATAAACACTTTAAACATCTTGGACAGCTTGCAGGAGTTAAACCTCCACTTTCTTTCTGGACTTCTTAGCAAACTTAATAAGTTTCTTTATCAGAAATGGCATTTGAGAGAACAATGTTTTATCAGTACTTGCACTGTGCCAACAATGTAGGTGTTTGAATAGTCACTGGGAAGGATCTGTCACGTTTTCAGTCTTGTTCTGTCTCACATGACAGAAAGTAAATTGTGCGGCTCTTATTGGCCAAAATTGGTCTTACAGAGGTAAAAGCTCTCACTATAGACTACTGCAAAGGTATTGCCTATTATGGGTCCTTTGGGCTAAGTGAAAGGAAGGAACTGAAAAAGAAAAGAAAAAATATACTCCAGAGCAAGCATAGAAAAAGGTCAAATCAAACGCAGCATGGCCACCAGTCATTTTCATTACAAAGCAACAAGCAGGACAAGAGCAGGAGCATGAACTATTTAATGGATAACAATGATGCCCTCAGGACAAGTCCAGCTGGGCATAGGGTCCTTTTCCACCTGCACAAACCCCCTTCATCTTGCTGCTCTGAGGCAGATTCATGGTCTTTTTGCTCTGTCCCTTCTTACATCCTGCACAGGACACGAAGGTAATGTCATAGGCTACAATGTTTCTCCACCTTGTTTTGATTTGCGGACCTTACCGACTTGCATTAAGCATCCCAGAATTAAACCCACTGGCAACAGGTGTGCCTTTATTGGTCACTTTATAAGGACCTCTCAGTCCACAGACTCCCAGGATGCCTTGAATCACAGCTGGAATTAAAAATACTGTTGAGTCACATTGTTTGCAATGAGAGGAGTTCCCCTGAGTTACTTGCTGAAACTTGGGATCACCCCAGAGTTATGCTGTTCTTCAGCACATCTACAGCATTTGACCTGGCAGAATACTTCCTTGGTATGCATCATGGAAGATTATTATTTTCTTTAAGTGGACTTTAAATCAGTCCTTTTTAATATTTTAAAAAGTAACTATATAAATATAAATAAAAGCAAGTCTCCAAAATAAGGCCACTGAGAGCTGCTTGTAAAGAAACATATAATTTTGATCTAATCAAGCAATAGCCTTTCCATAACATCACTTCAACCTCACAGCATTTACCCCGCGAACAGAATGGAGCCTATTGTTTCCACATACAGACATCCCCATAAATCTCAAATCTGCTGTTGTAAATTATTTGAAAGAAGAAAAGCAATGTTCTCTTTTGTACCTCGGATCAAAACCAGACCGCCATGCTAAAAGCAGCAGCTAAGACTATGGAACGTCATGAACACGATTTTAATCTCATTCCTATTGTTCTTCATTTACACTGCTGTAAATGAGATAAAAATCAGGTTCACTTCCCTTTTACTCTATGGCAGTTCAGTTTTACAGCCCTCTCTAAACTTTCAGGTAAGTTAACATCAACTCTGGTCACAATTTGAAGTGCATTTGTTCTGAGAATGTTGGTGTTTTTTCCAGGTTCAAGATTTGCACCTACTCATCATCCTTCAACTGAACTCACTGAAGGTTACACCAAGAAGTATTAGTGAACAGTCATTTTTTACTCTGGTCTCACACTATCTCTGCTCTACCTAGACACTAATTGCTTCTTTTCATCAGCTCTCAGATATTAGTTTTTCATTTTGAAATTACTTTAAAGCACTCTAAAATAATGTTTTCAGCAGAGGCAGAATACAGCGCACTGCTGTAATGTTTTCTAACATGGGAATAATATTATTGTAATTACACTGGCTCCTTCTTTGTGATTTTAAACCTAGAATTGGAATTTGAACTGCTAACACTCCACTTCAGTACATCGTCTTGCCATTTAATATCACTGTGCTAGTTATTACTGACCCAGTCTTTTGCTAAAGCACTAACTCTGAACATGAAGCCAACTAGCAAGCATTGTCCTCAGCCAAATTCAAGCTCCAAAATTCCATCAGTGGGGAATAAGGATCATTCAAATGCACAGGCATATCACAAAAACTACCAGGCATGAAAAACCATATGAGAAACACAGAAGAGTTGGGATTCCTAAGAAAACACACCTCGGTTTGTACCTAAAATGCAGGTGTGGTAGTATGTTTTCTGAAAAGAGAAAGCATAGATGACACTGTTATCCTAATAAAAGCTTTTATTAGAAGCAGGCAGGTAGTGCAAGCGGATAGGAGGAAGAAGGGCTTAAAGTATTTCAAAAACATGTTTACTAAAGCCACACAGTTCTGCACTGCCCATCTGTGCAGCCCCTGGGTTTTTTGATACTGCAGCAGCTGTAGGCATTAGGCAGCTTCTGTGGATGGCCCTCCTGCATTCATCCCCACACCTGCTTTGCCTCTGCATCCCACTGGAACCAACTCCCAGGGCAAGTGGAATTCAAGGGCTCCAGCAGACAAAAGCTGGAAGGTTCTGCACTCTTCCTTCTAGCTGGTTTTATCAGCTGTCCCAGTAACACAAGGGCAAATAGATTATTTACAAAACAGCATCTCCTTTGAGCAGATAGCTGAGTAACTCTGTCAGCAAGGACTGGTCTGGCAGCACTGCTATGGGCAGGGGGTGCCAGGTCCTTTAAGGACACCCCATGGGCAATCTGTGTGATGGCCTGGATTGTGCTCTAAGTATAATCACATGATTGCAGGTGTGCAAAATCATAACAAGGAGTCATTAGCAGACTACTGCTTAGCTTGATCTTCTGCCAAGTGCTACCTTAAGCGATAGCTAGGAGGTAAGATCGAAGGTACTCTAAATACCTTTCACTCCCTTATGAATACATGCATGGCCAGTGCATTACTGAGCTGGCTCTAAAGACTCCTGTACCACGCCTGTGTTAGGGCATCTGGGCAAGCATGCCATCAGAAAGGACTATCTCCAAAGAAGGCAGTAATGACACCTACAGAAAAGCCATGCATCATGATTATTAAATTGCTATGCCGGCACATATAAAAATGGTGTTTTGGAGTAATTTGCCATTGAGTTGTGGAACGCATGAATAATTCCATCATCAAGATGAAGCATTTTCCTAGCAAATCTCGCTGGACTAACTGCTGCTCCAGTGGAAAAGTGACTGATTTTTGTGATTGGAAAAAAGTTATTCTGGTTGGAAAAAGACACACATACACACACACACACAAAAGTTTTACATTCACATAAAAGTAGACCTTCTTCTCCCAGAAAAATGTGTATGAAGAGTTCCACCACAGAAGTGGCCATTTGGAGTGAGCAGACACAGCCATGGCTGAACTGATAAGCCTTTTGAAACTTGGTATTCATGCTTTCTAATTTTCAGGACTCGCTTAAGTACCACTTTAATAATGGCAGGTAGTTTCAGCTGTAAGCTAGGGAGAAAAGCTAGGCTTTAACGCAAGTCCGTAAGAGAGGAGGTGATTCAAATGACCAGATAGCAACAGAATCAGGTACAACATGAAGCCTAAGTGAAAAAAAACAGTACTCCCAACAAACAGTACTCCCATGGGCAAACAAGAAATGGTCAGTACAAAGGCTCAGATTAAAGGATGAGATACACATGTGTCAGGCATGTGAGGCAAAGTCTCAGAAAAAGGGAAAATTGAAGAACAGTGCATAGAATGGAACAGGAATAAGACGCCAGTACCAGAGACAGAGAAGGTGTGGACCCAGTTAACGAATCTTTCCAATCCTTCCGGCATACGAAAAACTGAATCTCTATGTCCCACAAAATAGAAAGCATGCCAGGACATAGCTGTCATGGGCAAGATTTCAAGTAAGGCATGGATAAATGGGAGTAATGTCCAAGACATGTTGTCATCAGGTACAAATGAGGGGCATTGGGGTGTTAGTGGAATGTGAAGATTGATGCCCTTAGGTCAGAACCACAAACCAAGTTCAGCTAGTTAATGATTAGAAATTACTACTTCCAGATGGCCGTGCTATCTCATCTGTAGCCTGGGAGAAATGTATTGGTAGTCTCAGGGTACTTCCACGGGATGGGCAGATGCAAAACTGTGTCCTGTGTCATTTCAGTGATTTGCCCATTCTCCTGCAACTATTCTGGGACACCCCACATTATGCCTTTTCCCTCTATTGTCCAAAGAAATTTCTGCAGGTGAGAAAAACCTCCAGTTTCACTTTACAGAAATAACAGAATTCAAAGATACAGAAACTAAAGAGATCAGGTAGTTACATCTGTACAGTAAACATGCTACTGTTACACATTATTCTGGTGTAGTAAGACTACCAGACTTGCTAAATCTGAAGTTTAGAGAATTACATAAACACATTAGCACTCCTTGACTTCTGTCTATTAGCAAAATGCAATAACCAGATACAAAGAGATATAGTGGAGTGGCATGCAAACAATCATTTACCATTTTTAGCAACTAATCATTTATCAAGTAACTTACCACAGTGATAGCGTCATTCAGCAAAGACTCTCCAAACACCAGGATGTAAAGCTGCTCATTGACATGAATATTTTCAAAAACGGCTAACACCGCCACGGGATCCACAGCTGAAATGAGGCTGCCAAAGAGCAAATTCTGCAGCAATGTGATATCAGTCAAACCAAATGCACTGATCTGGCAAATTCCATAAAGTGACATCCCAATGCCGATGGCATTCCAGAGCGTGCCCACCACAGCATACCAGAATATGGTACCAAAGTTCTCAAAGAAAAGACGAGTTGGCATAAAATATCCAGCATCGAGTACAATGGGTGGTAAAAGATACAAGAAAAAAACATCACTGTTCATTACAGGTGGGGACTTCTCCTCTGCTCCAAAAATAATCCCACCAAGAAGCAATCCAACCAGAATAAGGAGACAGCTTTCAGGTACAATTGAGGGCAACTTGTGATAGAGATGAAAGCCTTCAAAGGAAATTTAAACACAAAAAAGTGAAATGGTTATTTATATGGAATCCAAAAGATTATTCTGGATTCTGCTACCTTAGCTTCTATTGTAAACAAGCACTAATCACAGAGCAATTTCATTTTCATTGCAAAGACTGAACTGGACAGCCACAACAGGTCAAGGCAAATCTGTTGGCTAGGGCAGTTAATTCAGTTCATTTGGTGGAGAGACAATTTAGTAGATAGACATTCCATTTATTAGCTAAGCTGGCTGGAACAACTCTGTGCAAGTGTTCTGTTTGTGGCAGTGTGGGTGTTTTGCAACGTGGAATCCCCCAGAAACACAATCCAAACACTTTTCTAGGGCAAACTACATCTAGATAGAGGAAAAAAAATACTCATACTAGCCACCCTTCCACCATGCACAGCTTCACAAAGGAGTTTAAAAAGTACATTCATTTCATTTTTAGAAGTCTTTTAGAGTCTCAAAGCTAGGGAGGAGAACTAGTACATGTGACCTGCACCCAGTCACCCATGGTCACTTCCCCAGACACCATGAAGAAGCATTTACAGACACAATTATTCTAATTTTAGAGGCGTCTCCAAATTAATTTCACAAGAAGCAGCATGTTTTCCATAAAGTGATAATAAGCTGTTGCCTACGTTATTACGCTCATTCTTCTGTATTATATTCATTCTAGAAGTGTCAGGAGTCTCTCATAAAAATCTGTGCAAAGTACTGAAAAAAATGAATTGAAAAAAGGTTCTGAATGAGGACTCAATGGTTGCATGTTCCTTAGCCTACTAAAACTCTCAAAGCTATGCAGTTTTTATTTAAAGATTCTAGTTACTTGTAAAAGTTGGCTGTTGTAAGGACAATTTTGGTAACGAATGGGGTAAGTTTTGAAGGAACTTACTCTGGCCAATCTAATAGAATGATGAACCTTAAGCACCAAGGTCACATTCCAGGTCTTGGCGATGCCAATCTTTTCCAGGCTCCTCCTTATCTATATTTGGCCCACATAATTACATAGAAAACTATCCACACCCACAAGATCCCACAATTCCTGCCTAACTAAAAAGCATTTAAATCATTTTAAATGAAAGCTGCATGGAAACACTGGGTGTGGTAATAACGGGCATCTATTTCAGTAAAACTATTTCAGTAAAAATCACACCTGTCGTGGAAACAGTTAAACCAGTGTAAGCTTGGTACAGTTCACATCTAGTTTCCCAGTTTCAGGCTTCTATATCTTGTAACACCTATTTTGTTAATTCTCCTTTCATCACAGATTTTTTTCCAAGTAAAAGAAAGCCTGAACTTACTACCAGCCAAAACAAATGGTTAGGAAGGACCAAGGGGAAAGCTGTTTTAATCTACAGGTTTTTAACTTGCGTATTCTATAACTATTAAAGCTATTTTAAAAAGTAAGCAGTTCAAGCTGCATTCCTTTCGTTTGTGGATGAACACAGACTGCTTTTCAATATTTAGAATCACGGCCTATGTGACTCATTAGAAGAACTGCCAAATTCTCTGTCATTCTTCGAAACCAGAATCACCAATATCCTATATTGGCAGAACAGGCAATGACCCTGGAAATACAAGAATTCGAGCTGAAGACTTGATTCTTCACTTTTCAGCCACTTCCACATAAAAATTTTATGGTTTGTCTTCATTTCTGCAGTGGCAGGATGCCAAAATTTCCAATACAGTGACTGAAGCCTCCCCTGAGTAAACAGATTCTGCCCAAAGTTTTTTTAAGCTCTTTAAAATACCTTAAATCATTTTCTCCATAAAAACTGAAGAGGAGGAGATTTTTGTAAAAGCAGCTTTTAATGTAAGCAAACACTGTCCCATCCAGTTGTAACACAATGGCAATGAAATGTCTATTGAGAATATAAAAATAAAAATCTTTTTCTTTTCTTATTTACAAGTCACTTTTTGAAAAGTTCATACCCTCTCAGAACTTTTGTGACTCCACCTCATCTTTAAAATTAATGGAAAGGCTCCCACTAAATTAAATGTGCTTTTTATCCATGTAAGTAGCACTAAAACTCCTGAAAGACTGCCTGACTCCATGCAAAGCATTCAAAGGTGATCAAGGAGAGGCTGTGGTTTCCTATTTAAGGGCAGAGAGCTGGATTTAGAATCCAGTGCACATCCATCAGTCTCAGGTGCCCTGCAAGATGAGGGACATCTTCCCTGCTTGGAAAGATCTATAGCCACATGTTCACAAGTGCCCTAGGAGCAGCCACATGGTCACAAGCACCTAGGTCACAAGCGCCCGCAGTACATGAAAACTCAAGACTTTTTTGCTGCACCCAGGACTACAACTGCTTTCTTCTGACCCTGTTCTGGGGCTCCCGACCACGCAGTGACCCAGCTTCAACAGCATGGAAGATGCTTACCCTCAGGGCTTTGGGCAGAAGGCAATTTTCCTAAAATACAAGTTCAATATTCTTCAACCTAAAAGTCTGCAGAGTCCTGGTATCCCACTTCTTGGGTGAAATCCAGTGCTCTCTAATGCTGGAAATGCCACTCAGATCTGTATTTCTGATTACAAGGGAGTTTTCTAAGGCCCTCTGAACAGCTTAAGCCATTTTTCAGGAGAGAAGTGTTGGAAGGATATCAGCTCAGTTCCCAGAAGAAACACTTCTAACTGTGCATTTGTGATTAAATGTAGAAGTGATGGGAATCTGGATCTGTTAGATCAGTTAGCACAAGAATTAAGCAGAACTGGGAGGTAAGTAGACTAGTCTCACTGTCTCGATACTGCAGCATACTTTGGGTGCACTGGGTCCCACTTAATACACTCATGGAGTAACATACCATCTATATTGTATCAACACATAGGATAATAAGTAGAGATAGCCAGGAAATAACAATTTTGTTCAAGGCAATTTCTTGAACATTGATTTCAAAATGTGCCCTTTTCTATGCTGGAATAAAAAGCACCATGTTTCTAATGTCTTCGCGAAAATGTACCTTGTCAAAATGTTCAAGTTCTGCTTGACAGCTTCAGGTTTTCCTTTCTCATCCTGTCTTTCTTGCTCCCTCTAAACCTAGCCTACAATGACACAATCACAGCCAGGATCTGAGAAACCTCTCAGGTAAACCCCCTATAAAAATTAGGAAATGCTGGAACATTTCAGCTACAGTAAAACTGCCCTTCTGCAAAAAAAACACTTGTTCAAAAAGACTCTTCAGGCAATAAGCAGGTTCTGCGATAAAGCGGGTTTTTTTGGGATCCTTCACACACTGTGAGGGCTGTTACTAAATGTGACCCTATCTTCTGGGCTCCTTGCAACTGAAAAGACCTTATGGCTCCACTCATAAAGGTTTGCTACTTGGCAGTGCCAAGCTTAAGCGTTCAGTGCCTAGCCCCAGAAAGGAATTTGCGATGCCAGATTAAGCACCAAAGTTTCCTGGGCAGTGCATGAGTCTCGAGGTAGATTCCATGCTGCTTGGCATGAGGGGCGAGATGCCAGTGCTGCCCAGCAGGAAAAGCTGGGGAAAGGAATGCACTGGAAAGCTTTCACTCTCACAGGGCCTCTGTCTTGGGGCTATAGGCAATGAGATGGGCTGGAAAAACCCCCTCCATCCCTCTGAACTGAGACACATGGCCCACTCCTTGTAACACAGTAGGAGGTGGCAGAGCTGACATTTCTTTATCTTGGTGGTTAGAGAACTGCCCATCGGGGCTACCTGCAGTACAAAACAAAGCACAAGCAAGTGAAAAATTGATGCTGTAGAACTGTGGCTTAGGAGCGATGTCTGTTCTGGGAAGGTTTACCTGATGCACTCACTGGATAAGGAATCACAGACAAAGCTCCAGGAGAAAGAACTGGATGTTCCTAATTCCAGTCCCGGAGTTAGGGCGCCTGCAGATAGGTGTGGCAAAGCCGAGCACTGCCACACCTAGGGCCTCTCCTGGATCCAGCCCGTCATTGCTTAGCGCATGCACAATTCTAGCAAGCATGCCCTACATTAGCTACATTAGCTTTAGTTTGGTACAACTGAAGGGATTTAAACATTATATGCACTTTTTCCTCATCTGTGCTGTTTGCTTGTTTACTGCATTGCAGCCAGATCAGAAAATTAAAGTAATCAAGTAATTTTTTAATTTTTTTTACTTTTTAGATGCCTATGCACTTATGAAATATCATAATAGAAAATACATAATTATATTTTATATATATGTATATATATACAGAAATTATATACTATCGTGTATGTCTGCGTGTCTGCATGTTTCAAATGGCTTTCCTGCAATCTTTAATAAAACAGGTTTTTTTTCACTAGCCTTAGCTTATTCAAATGTTCTTGCTGTATCCATACTCAGAAGCCAGAGCAATTTTACAATACTCAGCTGGTTAAGTTAACAAATTGTATTTTCTGGCTACTAGAGTCCATGATATACTTGAGTATATGATGTTCTGATTTGCAAACACCTAAATACATACTCAGGACTAAGTATGCATCTTCACTCAAGATACATGTATCCTTAATGGGAGCAACATGCAACATTTCTGCAGAAAATAGTAAAGCCATAGCATGCAGGCCCCCAACTACAGCACCAGCCGTGACAGGAGGTTAGTACAAATCCTTCTTCTTGCAAAATCCTAACTACCTGATCACTAACCAGAATGTGACACAGTCTATTCAAATATCACTATCATCAGAAGACAAGGTTGCATGTTTTATTAAATTGTTTTATCAGAATGAGTATGATCATAATTTTTATGGAACTCTACCCTCTACTGCAAAATCAGAGTCCTGAATCAAACAACTGTAGTACCAATAAACCTTTTTTGTTGGTGCTCCCACGCCTTTATTTATTATGTTAAGATTACCTTCTAGGTAAGATACAAAGTTCATCACTTACAGAGATGTGCCAGTTTTTAAATAGCTCTCTAGTATGCCATTACCTGCCATTCTTTAGATGATTACATTGTACTCATGTTTCTGTTTGGAACACTGAAAGCTAATTAAAAACATTATATATAAGCTGCACAAAACACAGTGAAACTATGCAATACAAATATTTTCCACATGAGGGAAGAGGTGGCCTTCCTTTACTCCTGCAGCACCGTCTTTTTTGCCTTTCTCGGGACATAAGTGAATGGTGGGAAAGTAGGACAGGGAGACTTACTCTATCTTCATAAATATTTGCTTTGCATCGATCTGCTTCTTCTGTTCTTAAAGTATTATTATATCCGGCGTTACTTTAAGAAAAAGAAGACAGTTCTCAAATGACAGCTCAGGGAAAAGGCAGAGGCGAACGGGGTGAGCGCGGGAGTGTAGAGTCTTCTATAGCCCGGGGTTTACGCGTTGACGCAGAGGGCTGGAGGGAATCTCTTTTCTCCCCCGCACGTTCCCTAACCGAGAAAACCCGATTTCCTACAGGCCACATCACGCCCGGGCATCCCGCCCCGCGCGGAGCATCACCCTCCAGCCCCGCACCCGGACACAGACCGCACCGGACCGGCTGCAGCTGTCCGGCCGGGGAGGACAGAGGAAGGCAGGCAGAGAGGGAAGGAGGGAGAGCCGCCCGACGGCCCCACTCACCGATCTTGGCGAGGGAGGCCAGCAGGATCCAGAGCGTGATTTCGAAGGGGATTTGCACGTGGGGGTAGTCCAGGGTGAAGACGTGGAGCCGCGTCTCCTCGAAAGTGGTGCCGCTGGGGCTCGGCGGGGGGCCGGTGCCCATCGCAGAGGCGCTGGGCAGATAGCTCTCCGAGGTGGCCCGCGCCTCCGCCGCCCCGGCCGCCAGCACCGCTAGCACCGGCACCAGCGGCAGCGCCGGCGGCCGAGGCGCGGCAGGGCACGGGGGACCGCCGCGGCTGCCCATGGCCTCCCCGCTCCCGGGACCGGCGCGCCTCTGCCCTACGGCCCCTCGCCGGCCGCCGGCACCATCCCGCCGCCGCGGGCACCTGCCGCCGCCGCGGCCCCGCCGGCTCCTCCTCCACCCCGGTGACTGGGCGAGTCCCGGCCCAGCGCCGCCGGCCGCCCGCGGTGTCCCGCTCCCCCCGGGGCCGCCCCCGCGGGGCAAAGCCGCGGACAGGCCCCACCGCCGGCCCCCCGAGCCGCTGCCGCTGTCGGAGGCCGCGGAGGGGCCTGGAGCGGGCCGGGTCCCAGCCTCAGGCAGGTGCTCGGGCCGGGTGAGGGACGGCGTCGAGGGGTGCTCTGACACCCAGGCACCGGCTCCTACCCCCCGGTACATGCGGAGGGGAACTGGCCTGCGAAGTGCAGGCACTGCCCGAAGGTACTCCTGCCTCTGCAATGTGCCTAAAAAGAGATTTGTGTGCTGTCATATAAATGCACATACGTATATATATAGATATGTGTTCACATAAACCAACGCAGAGAGTTAACACACTCTGCATGGATAGGTAGCGCCTGTGTATGCATATACATACATGCCTATATAGTCTCTATATACATTTATCTAAAAGTAGCTTAGATATAGTCTCTATATACAGAGATATGTATATTAGATAACTGTTAGATATACAGTCTCTGTATACATATGTCGACATAGACTATATAGGCATGTATGTGTGTATAGACACCTATGTCTGAATGTGTATGTATATACATATGGGTCTGTAGATGCATTTTAATAAAGAAGTTTTACATACTTTTACATATGTATAGACATACATACATATGTTATGTAGATGTAGATGTAGATGCAGATATAGATGTAGATGTAGATTTTGCCATTACCAAATACAGGAAAAGTGTTGCTACCAAAGATATGAAAGACAATATTATGTTCCCACTAATTAGTGAGTGTTAAGTATAGATATATATTTAATATATAAATATATAGAGTTAATGGTTGGAGCTAAATGAGTTAAATTCTGTTAATTTTGAGAGTGAAAAGAACTAACTGTATGCATACAGTTATGTAGGTTCATATATATGCATATACATGCTATACAATATCTTATATACTGTATAATAGATGATACGTAATACATCCTATATTATGTAATATAGTATTACATAATATATAGTATATGCATATATGTTACCCATATGTTGCCCCCGTCAAACACGTGATAGGCACAATCCTGTTCGTGTTAATTACGAGATTTATATTCTGTTAATTCAGAGAGTTAAAATGTGTTCATGCCTATATACTGATGTGTGCATATATAAATATATTACTAATAATGTATTTACATGTGTATGCGGGTGTGTGTTGCCAATATTGTACATGTGATTGGCAAAAGCCTGTTCCTGAAGGCTCTGGGTTCTGTTTCCATCACATACTGCTGAGCACCAGCTTTCTGTATTTCCTGAAAGAATGGAATCTCACCCACAATTTACTCATGACTTCACTACTCATGAGTAAGACAGTATTCCAAAGCTCAAACTCATAAAATCTTTATAGCACATAATTCTGCATGCCTCTATAGCAAAGCATGTCTTTCTTGACTTCATATAAACCTAAAGGAGGTAGTAGGAGCTCTCTTTTTTTCCCCAAATGGCAAAAAGTAACCAGCGGCTACAGTTTCTCTAGAGAGTTAAAATTAAAGCTCAGAACCAAGTTGATGAACATCCATAGTTGTTATTTACCTCTCCCCCTCCCTCCCAAGCCTGAAAATAGGGCACTAAGCCTATAGGTTTAAGGACAAATTTTAAAACATGACAGTAATAAAAGGTTTTTCTTTATTTTACCTACAAGTCAGACAGAAAAATGTATTTGAATATCAAACTGGTGTATACACCATCTAACCCTCTACCTGCATGTGATAGCTTCATAGATCCTTTTGGTTGTTATATTCGATTCTCTGAAATAAGAGAAACAGATAAATATTGCAAATTCTGAGGACATTTCCTTCATATGGAAAGAAAATACAAAAAGAAAATGTTCTTTCTTTCCTGAATCTCCTGGTCCTGGTCAAAAGCTCATCCATAAGAAGAGAGGTGTAACCCTTCCGTGAAGGACACAGCACTATCTCTCACGTGCAAGTCAGACTGTAACTCATAAATTTAAATCAGTTTAAAATCGTAAGATCTGTAATTGTACTTGTATGTCTTGTTTTATGATTTTCCTGCAGATGAAAAAAGCCATTTTGAAAAATACAGTTATCAAAGTGTCAATACCTGCTCTTCTAAGAGCAGTGTTTATAGATCCTCTCTAGTTATCTGGCTGCAGGATATTGCACTGGACTGAGAATTATCTTCAATAATGCCAACAAAAAAGCATTGGCAAGAGAAAGCTGGCTGAGGTTCTTGTAAATATTGTTATTCATATATGAGGCCATTGACTTTTTTCTCTGATATCACCTCATAATCCCTCTCTGTATTGGGATTCATACCTCCATTAATAGTCACTGCAGAAATAGGTTGTGGAGCAGGGAACTGGACCACCATCTCATAGGCCCACTGGCTGCCTGGCCACCCTCTGGAAATTGTGAACAACTGGCTAGGGATTTTCAGTTTGCCACAATAGGGGAAGGAAGACTTTGTGTGAGAAAGTGCTGAGGCAGACAAAAGTGGAGGAAGGTCCCTTCTCATGGAAAATGTTCTTCATCACCGTCCTTTTCATTGTAGGCAGTGAGGGATGACAGTCTGGCCGTTGCATACTGGCAGAGGCAGAGCAACGCTTTGGCACCCAGGTCATGCCTTTACAGCCACAAAGTTTCTCCCAGACAGAGGAATATGCATCCTTTCTTGGGGCACCATCCGCATATTTGCCATTATTTGTCCTCTTACTTTTCTCCTCTCCAAGACTTTTAAAAGGGCACACGCAACAGAAATCTTACTAGCTGTGACACTGCTGTGGGTCAGGGAACTAAGCTAACTTTTTTCTTTTTAAATAATAGTATGAAAATAAGAAGTTAGTAATGGGGAAAAAAAAAAAATGGAAAGACATAATTTATCCTAAGGCTGGTAACTTCCATGCCAGTAATAGAAAGGGAAATAATACACTGACACAGACCCCAAAAAACTGTGAGACTGACGAAATCTGGAGTTAGATTAATTACTTGAGTTGATACTGTCTATTCTTATACCAAAATAATCTATTTATGGATGGAGTGTATAGATGAGAATATCAAACTTTTGAATAGGAATTGACTTTACAGGGTAGCACGATGCAGCTGGGAAGTAGACCAAATCTGACTTTGGAGCTTGTTGTAATAGATGCTGTGAAGCTCAGTACAGTATAAGGTGCTGAAGGTCTTATGGGGTTTCTCTCCATATTTGCAGCATGTACTGCTTTTCATTGCCACCAGCCCTGTGCAGCTGATCCCACAGATACTGAAGGGTTTCAGAAGGGTGGAAGGTCTTTAAATCTGGGCAGACATTTGCCTGAGACAGCAGAGCAGGGTATGATATTCCCATTACCTCTGCTTCACCCAGGCTGTATGAGACAGCAGCAACAGCTTCACTTCTCTCCAGCACCCCTTGCACTGTGCCCAGCCCTGCTGGCATCTGCACAAGCAGCAGCTCCTTCTGAGGCCATGACCAGGGATGTTGCCATAAGGAGAAAAATATTCCTCAGCGTCAAAGCTGCCTGGGGAGGGGAGGGAGAGAGAGGGGGTCCCTTCAGCCAGGGAGAGCGACTGAGGAGACGTGAAGGTGTGTCCCTGGCGCCACCGTGTCTCGTCATGGCTCTGCCCCTGACAGCTCAATGCATCTGCTCCCACTTCAGAACAATTTTCTGTCAGGTCACTCCGCACCATTTCAATGATAGCACAAACAGAAGGCACGTACACTGCACTTGCTTGATTGCAACTGATCCACAGAGGACCTTTCCACAATGCCCCCACCGATGCCTCCTTGCTCGCACTGTGCTGTGCCATCTGCACCTGGGCGTAATTTCTTCTCTTTGATTCTGCCCACAGGCATCATCTGTTTTACCAGATGCAGTGCTAACAGCATTTCACGTGACAAAGTGCATGCTATTTCATACATCAAGATGGTAACTCACATAATTCAATTCATTTACCTTTTAATCCATCTTTTGATTACTACTGGAAATTACTGCCAGAGCAAGGAACTGCTCAGGCTACCCACAGTGTAGTGTTTGGGAAAGAGACCATCAGCCATCACACCACACAGGTTTGCAATAGCTCAGGTGGTTCATACAGGTGTAAAGACAGCTTAATTTTACTGTAGTAAGCATTGGGATGTCGTTTGGGTTATCGAGTTGTACATCATCTGTTATTATTAATCCAACTTTATCTAAATAATATTTATCTGTATCTATATTTTATCTATGAGTATATGGATTTATAATCTCCAGCTTTATCTATCTGTAATACCTATTTTTATTGCTATTATCAAAACTCTGCTTTTGCAATGTAAAAAAAAAAAAATACTATTTGGAACAAATCAGAATTTTCATTGTATCATAAATTTAGCTCCATTTTTAAGGATTCCCTAAAAATCATAAGGTCATATTTTTGTACTTAATTTTCTGTCCTCTCTTTGATATCAAGGAAACATTTCTGGAAAATGTTACTCCAAGTATTTCAATAGCTGGATTTCCTACAGTTCCTAACAGGCAATGTTATAGGTGTTCTGTAGTAAATATGATGAAAAAATCAAAATGCTCTGGGGGAAAATGATAACTAATTAAAAAAAAATTTTCAATAATTTTCGTTGCTGTTTTAGTTTGAGAGATTTTTTTTCAGCAGGTAAAAAAAAAAAAGTTATATTCTACTGATTTTTTTTTTAATGGAAATTAACTCTGTGCAGAGGAGCATTTAGGTTTCATATGTCTTACATTTTCCTTGACACAGTCCAGGTAGTAGTAGTGTAAAATATCTGTTCCTGGTTCAGAAGAAAAGTATAAATTTCTGATATAAACCCTTCCTCCTAGCCACCTCTCTAAAACAGACAAAGATTTTATCCAACTTTCCCCCAGAGTATAGCACAGGAGACATAAACATGGACCATCTTGCTGGAATACATTAGTGTGTTACTAAAATAAATTTGTTAAAAATTTTAGTGTTTCCATTAGAACAAAGAAGAAAGCTTTTAGGTTACTTCAGGTGAAAAGGGAGTTCTTCTTGACATCTGCAGCTGCACAGGAATCACAATAACACAAGGAAAACCTGTGCCTGTGCTACTTGCAGCCAGGATGTTCAAATTGTTAATGGAGAACAGACACCAAAGAGGCAATATAGATCTTTTTTATTTATTTAGAAATAGCTTCAGTGAAGATTTAAGGGTTCTAAAATACAAACTTGCTTGACTGAGAATTGCTTTCTTTGAGAGAGGAATTGATTACTCACCTGCATGCATTACATTAACAAGCATTTCTCAAAATCTCTCTTCTATTAGGGGTTAAACTCTTTTTCTGAGTGTTATGTCATTATGGCCTTCACTGCATAACTCTGTCTCTAAATACATTAATTAGTGAAAGAATATCTCAGCTATCTAGTGATTTATGAAATCAATAGTCCATTGAGGATGTCTTTTTCCAAAGCCTTCTCCAGGGCTGCTTAGCAACCATCCCCATAAAACAGGTCCACCAGAGGCATTATGCCTTTCTCACATGGGCACTTTAATGGCAGCAATTTAGTTGTGCAGATCTGAACTTTGGTAAGCTGTTTTAACGCTCTTATGATGTTAAGTGTTATGTCTGCACAGGTTTTAAATTGGAAAGGGTTGAGAAAGGGCACAAATACTGGCAGCTGCCTAATCTCCCAGAACTCAACAAGTGGCAGGAGCACAGGCTACATGGCTACAGGGTGTGGAGCACAAAAGAAGGAGCATAGCTATATTTTTAACCTTCAAAAGCAGCCCCATGAATGAAACAGCAGTGAAGCTAAGCAGAAGTTTGTGGTACAGAGTGGAGACAGTCAGCACTGAATTCAGAGTGATGAATTCTGATTTTTTGAGGGTGGTCTCCTGAGGCTGCATGTAGAAGCTGCTGCCCTGCATGAAGCCCTGAAGGAGCAATATGCTGCTGCCTCCATGGGTTATGCGCAACCACGTCTTCAGAGCCAGAGCTAATCTGGGAATCAGAGTAATTGCACCCTTGTGAACACTCTCCCAAAGACTTCTTCCTAAGGCCTTCCTCAGCCAGTTGGTGTGTGCACAGGCACTTCCGCTCACCATGAGTAAGCATCTCTAGCAGGTTCAGCTACAAAGCTCTGGGAGAACATTTTGTGCCTCATACCAAGTAACTGAGATGTTTTTGAAGTGCTGCAGGGCACCAGCATTAAATATCATTCTGAAGAACAAAAAAGGGACCTACCATCAGCTACTGCAGGAGGGTTAAATGATGTTTCTAGCTCCACAGGGACACTTGAAACCCAGAAAGGCTAACAACCCATGAAGTTAATTTTTGCCACTACTTAGAAGGAAAGCACAATTCTGCTGTTCTTAAGACAGGCAAAATCGACAAGAGCTGCCTGGAGAGGGGTTGTGCTGTTTTTCTTTTCTTCCATTACTCATATTCCTGGTGATGTGGGTATCACTGTAAAATGACATTGTTGGGTACATTTGCTGGAAACCCAGAACCATAGATGGCATACTGGTCTCCCTCTCTTAAGGACTGAACAATCTAATTGTTTAATAGCTAAGCAACACGTTTAATGTTTAAACTGTAAATTCCCTCTTTAGCTCGTTCTACACCAGGACACTTCGTCGTTGAATGATTTCTAAGGCTGTGTCCCCAAGCTGGCTGTCAAAAGCAGTCACTGTTCTCAAGCCTAGCACTTGTCACTGCCATGAATACAGAAATACTAATTTAAATGTTTAACCTCAGGAGGGAAAAAAGTTAATGACTAAAAGAATGACTCCCGTTTCAGCTTTACAGTGGCATCATAACCAACAACGAGAATTTTCCTTTGAAAACAGAGTTTGGTAGGTTTATAAACATAGTTTTAAATGCTTTCCCAGGAGTTCAACCACTGGAGTTGGTGACTGAAGTGATTCCTTTAGTGGTATAGCCTATATTTACAACTCTGGCAACCTTTAAAGCATAGAGGCGTAACCTCTGTTTGCAAAGGGCAAGGTAAAGGCTGACCCAGTCCTAGAGTCCTGAGTGGCCTCCTGCTAAGCTACATTTCCTACTCGCTCCTTGTCAGTAGATTAGTAGCGCAAGCGTGTTAAACAAATGTTGCTTTCAAAGTGGTGAGAGGTTGTGTTGTTTTTTGGTTTAGTTTTTTTTTCCCTGAAGAAAATTTAATTTAAAAATAAATGTTACAATGTTTTACAAGCAGTTCTGGAACAAGCGAAAAATGTGCCCAGGCTGCACTTTCCTTTGAATCAAATCAACTGCCTTATTCTCAGCCTCTCCTACCATGATCAGTTCCTCTGGCCCAAGAGATTTCTTCCCAGTGCTTGTACCCAGCTCACAAGCACAGCCTGAAGTCTGTTTCCTTCTTCACCAACATGAGCTGGTTTGTATAAGCATGGCAGGTTAGATTTTGGCACTTGATGAGGGCTTTTCTAAGAGGACTCTGATTTTCAGGGAAGTCTGGAAATGTCTACTGGGGTGCCTTACAGAACATGATCCTGTAGTCAGTAATGCAGGTCAGTTTATAGCCAGGAGCTGGAATTGTTGTGTCTGTTTGGGTAATACAGAGAGCTGTTCACCCCATGGCCTTTTTCTCACCTGCCCTTTTATTTCTGACATCCTCTTGTCTCTCACTTTGCACCAAGAACCTACCTGCAAAATACGAACACACACACACACACACACACATGCACACACACACACACCCCCTCTGCTCGTTCAGTCAGAGGTGATCAGTGCTAGTCATCGCTGAGCCAAGACTAACCATCCTTTAGCAATGGCATCAAAAACTATCTTAGATCCTCCACAATCCTCAGAGCTGACGCTCTTTCTTCAGTGATGCTGTATGTATCCTGCTGAAGCCAGGGAATTGTTCCTGACAGCTGAAGCAGAAGCAGCCGCAATACAAAGAGGGTGTTCTGCTGTTTGAGTTGCACTGAAAGGTAGTTTCTGAATTGCTGCAGTGGTCAGCCAAAGAATTAATTGCCTGCATTCTGTGTTCACGGGGGTTAAATTGTGAGCATTTATCTAGAAAAAAAAGAAACGTAAAGTAGTTGATATTTTCTATACCCTACGTATAACTTTCTATAAGGGACCAGAAATACGTATTTCAAGAGTTGATGATATCTTACTTCTTTTCAGTGGTTTGAGTTTATGTTTTGCTTATCTCTCCCCAGTTTTCCTATTTCTTATTTTTCTTTATCCAGCCTGCTCACTGAGGTTGATTAGCCATTGCTTGCTTCTCTTATGTCACCATATTTCCATTGCAGAATGTTATTAAACACTTGCAAAATCTTTAACTGTTGATCTCAGCTGCTTGGCTTTATGACTATTAGACAGCTGGTGTGAACACGGGTTTTCCACTTGACTTGGTGGAAGTTTGGCTTTAAATTTTATGCAGAACATTATATATAGCTTGTCTTCAATAAAAAAAATAGTCTAGTTCATTGTTGTTCCAAAGTCATGTGCAAAAATAAACCTTTCTCACTTCTTCACATAATCCTGTCGCTGGGAAACTTAGCATGAAACAATCAGGTATGAAACTAATGAAAACCACACATTCATTAAAGAAGAAATATCACAGGAAAGTCCACCCTCTGTGGTGCTGTATAAAGGCAAAGTGTATTGGGGAGAATACAGTCAGTGAGGCTGTGAGAGCAAGGAAAGTCTTTGGTTTGAGATTACCTGTAGGTATCATACGCATAGAGTCAAAAGGACTATGGCTGTTAAACTCTGTTCCTCTGGAGATAAAGGGTATTCAGCGGCACACAAAACCCTCCCTAATGTACGTTCTGGTTTTTAGCACTTCCTAAGTGGAATTCCTCAGTGGAAATACTGAGGGGGTAAACAGAACCTCAGTCTAAAACATTCAGCATCACAGTGGTTAGAGCAAGCAGCAACCGAGCATCAAAATCCTTTGTTTTATAGAAAGACCTTTCTCTTGATCTCAGAGATGATATGGTTGAACCCCATGCCTCATTTAACTTTACAAAAAAGTGCAGAGAAAAGTGTAAAATATTTTAATTACCAGAATTTTCCAAATAAAAAATGAGAATTCATAGGATTAATTGCTAATATTATGAAACTTTACAAAGAATTTTATTGACATTTTAAGTTGGAAAGATAGATATAGGAGCTTTCAGGAACTGAAAATGTGGACACTTCATTGGAATACTTCCAGATGACTGGAAACTTGTTAACGTGATTGCTGACTGCTGTAGAAATGAACTGGAAACACTGGCATCATGAGTAAGATGGTAAATTTTCTTTGTCTCAGTGAAATGACCTTAGTTAACTTTAACATTTGCTAAACTTTTTAAATGCAAGACATGTAACTTTACACCACTGGAAAGATCTGATGGAACTTTTCAGTGGTCACAGTCCTTTGGTGATCATCAGTATCACTTTGACTTTTGTACCCTCTTTATCTCCCTATATTCTAGGTTTGATTATACCGGAATAGTAATAGTTTAGTAGAGAACAAATTTACTGCTTCTGCATGATCTAATGCCAGCCGCTTTTGCTTTTTGATCTATAGATATTTAATATTTATATCTATACATTTATATGCACGCACACATATGTGTGTGTAATTTTATTTCTATTTTATAAATTCTCAATGTAATTAGCTGTGATCAACAGTCCTGCATTTTAAATTGTTTCTCTCTTTCCTAATGCATGCAGACATTGCAACTGGAATCTGCTCCTGTGTTTTTAAAGCATTTCAGCTAGTTCAGCTAGATACTTCAATGCTGGAGTTCCCAAATTAATCCCAAGCTTTTACAAGTTATAAAAAAAAAAAAGTAGTAGGATTCAATCCCACAATTATATATGGGGATCAAAATGACTTTTAATCTCAGCAAAGGCTGCACAGGGTAAAAAAAAAAATCCCAACCAAACAAAAAAGACTCTGAAGAAAACCATTATAATAAGCATAGCAGGAAAGTACAGAGGAATGTGAAGTGCCTTCTGATGCCTACAGCAAACAAATCAACTCACAGAAGACAATATCAGGATAGCATTACTTTATTGAGATGATTGTACCCATTTCCTTGTATTTTAACCTGCTTCTGATTGCTTTCTTGTGTAACAGACTTTCTTGGAACACTACATCATGGAAAGAACGATGGAGCAATTATGTTCATAGTACCTACGGAATTTTTTTTAACTCCTCCTGCATGATACTCCACCTGTACTTCCTGAGGAAGGAATGTACTGCCACAAAACAGAATTAGCAAAATTTATAACAGAATTGGCAAAAGGAGTTGTGACCTCTTGATACACAGAGACAAGTAAATCCGCTTTTCCATTTGCAGGTACCTTGGAAAATGTGAGAAAATAATTATGATAGTTCTGAGGAGAGGAGCAGAGGCTGCATATCTGGCCTGTGCAATCAACATCCTCTTGTCTTGTGGTGAAGTAAGTTTGTCACATAAGCAGTTTGGTTCTCATCTCAGTTATACCAGCATGCTGGTGCCAGTCCTGTAATGGTAGCAAAAACCATCCCACAGTGTTTGAAATAAACCAGAGCAGCTAGTTATCTGAAAAACCGCAGAGAGGAATCAATCTGACCTGTGTTTTCTATTGTAGAAGTCAAATGCTTTATAACTTGAAGCTGCATGAAGTTCAGCAGCGAGGGACTAAAAAATTTTGATCCTGCATGTAGTCTAGCCCTAGCTGGACAATGCACATGTGGCCAGATATGTTCTTGAGTGAAACAGCTGGGCTTCTTAGATGAACATGGGCACAGGGCTCATGATAGAGATGATGATGATACAGCTGTTATGTAAATTGCTTTTTTAGAGCTAATGCAAGTATCTGGGTACAAAGCAACAGTAAAAAGTATCAGAACTGCTCACAAGTTCAACTCTAGCATCACATAAACTGTGTAGAGATGCTGCTAACAGCAAGACCGAAATCTCTTAAAACTCCTTCAACTTCTTGGTAAAGTTTGTCATTATTTTATTTTCAGGGTTGCTCATCTGCCCTTTAGCAATGGCATCCTGGGCTATATTTAGGTCTCTTGGGAAGCAGCAGGCACTTCAAAAGGGCCTGCTTGTTGCTTCCTGGTAGAAGCCTGTAAATCACTGCCTGTAGATGCTGCCTCTAACAACTGAGCATGAAAGGAGCCCCAGATTGATAGGCTGGCGCACACAACTGAGGGCAGATTTGGTGTATTCCAACCCTTCATTTGTCCTGCAGCTGATACTAAAATCTTCAGGCAAAGCTGAGCAAGGTGCCTTCTCCCTCATTGTTCACTGCATGTACCTCTTTTCATGAGTTTTTCTTACAGTGCTGAGATAGAATATGAGTTTCGGACATTGTGAAGAGACTTGTAGCTGTGTGCAAATGACTCTTCACATGAGGGGAAAGGAGCTGTGGATGAGGGATTGGACTAGATGACCTCCAGAGATCCCTTCTCAACCATTCTGTGATTCTGTGATGAGAAAAGGTTTTACCTACCAACTTTGCAGTGACTGCTATTCTGTGAGATTTTGACAAAGCCTTCTCTCCTGGCTTCAGGTTTGTTCCACCTGCAGCATGCTAGAAGAGGATGGGCAGAGAGATGCAAATTGCCATAATCACAATGGTCAAAAGAATGGCAGGTTCAGATGCAGTTTCTGGAAACAGGCATAATTGTTAGCATTCAGAGCTGGCACTGACCAGATAAGCTGGCTTCTAACTCAGAAGGTCACTCAAACTCTGGTTTGGACTGTCCAGTTTACCCTGGGAGATCATGCCCAAATGCTTCTGTGTGAGGCCAAAACCAGAAAGTATGTAAGTCTCCTCGCTGTAAAAAGTCAAACAATTGACCCAACCAGCAATTACTGCAGGATCCAGATAATCTCCACATACACAGAGGATGAGAAGTTTGGGGCTGTTTGAAAGAGAAGATCCTGCCTTGCTAAACTCAGTTGCAAAAGAATTCCAAATCCATATATGATTTCGCCCTATATTATACTTTTGCCAGTGTGGAGATTTTTGGTTATAGATAAGGATCAGCCAGGGTTTATTGCAAAGTTTATTTTGTAGTTAGTCTGTAGCAGCAATTAAAGTTCCAAAACAGTTTTCACATACTAGTAATTTAAAGAAAAGTACATCTCTGAAGATGTAATTTTCCATTTTTAATCTCCATCCAAAGATATTCTTTAACTTTGAGCAAATTCCTGTTAAACAGTTATAATTGTATGAAAAAAGATACTATTGCAGATGTAAAAAAAGATGACTGCTGACTTTTTCCTTTTTCTTCTATGATAAGCCAAAAGACTTGACCTCTGAAGAGGTACATAAATAACCACTCAGAAACTTGTTCATAAATGCACTGTAAGATAAAACTGAAAAAGAACTTAATCATAAAGCCTGAATGCTGGGTAATAGAAATGCACAGTAGAAAAATGGCAATAGATATTTTGATTCCTTTTGTGTCACAACCTGCTACCTAAACTATACCTGAGGTAGCAAAGCTATGTGGAACTGGGGCTCAGCTTTTGCACAGATATCAGAGCATGGGTGATTTCAGCCTTCAGAGCAAAAGTTGTAGCTATAAACATTATTACAAATGTTCATTTTATAATTATGTCAAGCAACCTAAAAAAAAAAAAAAAATCCTATCACAAGCTAAGCTTGGAAGAAAATAATTATTCTATACATAGAATGATTCTATCTGATATTCTAACATAGAATTAATTTACTTGATGTTTAAAGTCTCCCAGGAATAGAGCTTTTTCTTGGGTTATCTTCAGAAAAGTGAGTGAGTAACCAAAGTCCTTTAACATGCAGAAGTCTTTGTAAGATACAAAATATACTAAGGAAAGAAGTCTTTGATCCAACCTACCACCCAACTGTACTTCCTATCCTGACCACTCTCTACAAAAAATTGTCAGACTCATGCAGAGTGAAAAGAAACAGACATGGTTTCTCAGAAGTCAGTGAAGGTCTTTGCCAGGATCATTAATTATATATGGAAGATACATCAATAGCACCTTCATGCCTGAGAGCATGAAGTTCTCAAACAGGTACATATAATATTTGGATTTATTGTGAAATTTGTGTAAGATGCTATAATACTTACTGCATCTGTAACATGTAAACTAGGACTGATTTTAATACTTTACATTTTGCGTATTTTGATGTTCTTAGCAGAGCAAGTATACCTTCAGCATCTAGTTAATAATACCACAGTGCACTGATTTATGATTTCTTTTCCTGATTTTATCTATATCAAAACAAGATATGGCTTTATATACGGCTTTTCATACTTTTTATTAAAAAGAGAGTTAACTTGGGTTTTTCCCCTCCCTACACTTGCAGAAATTATTCTTTGCAAAGCCTGAACAAGGATACCATAGTAGATACTAGTAAAATGTCATTACCCACATCTACTTGTCTCTTGTGAGAAGGATGTTTTAGGATCAGAGGGATAGCAGTGGTTCTGGCAAGCATCCTTAAAGTAAAACTTCTCAGACTCTGGTGGAAGCATTAACAAATTAAAATACCTGAACTGGAAAAACTCCCAGCTTTGTGATCATGGTCAAACCTGCCATAACACCAGACACAAAAGGAAAAACATACCAGTTTCTACTGCTGTGGCTCCTAGAAAAGCCTAACAGTGTGAGTGCCAATTGTTTACTGGGTAGCTCAGAAGCATAAAATAACTTTAACAGTACAAAACCCTGACCCTCGTTTATGCCTTTCTTTAATACTGAGTAGTCCTTAGCAAAGACACAAATCTGAAAAAAAATAAGGACATAAATACCCTCATTTCCACAAGCTACTTAGCTCTTAATGGAAGTTTTCTTATTGATTTCAATAACTTTAATCATACAGGATCAATCCTTGGCTTTACTGAGACTATTCCCAACCTTGAAGTTAAGCATTAAGATCTAGATCCTTGTGGGTATTTATGTGTTTAATTATTTTCCTGGATCAGTACTAGCCCACAAAGACATGTTCCAAATTCTTGGTCATAAAGGCATGACATTTCCTAGATACTTCCCTCTGCCACAGGCAGCCTGTCAACTGGAAAGCTCCTTTGCCTCAAAACTTCAAGAACACTGTGTGTCAGGGTGGCATCGGGAACCGGTCCCTAATTGAGATCACATGATGCATACAGGCATGATGTTTTCTTTTGGTGATATAGACTTCTGGAATGCAGTATAGCACTACAAAAAACCACATCTTCCCTAGAATGTTATGTTCTCTGTCTTCATGCCAATGGTTTTTAATTCCACAGTGAAAAAAGGAACAAACTGTCTAAAAAAAATTCTTAAAAGACAACTATCCTGATAAGGATCCTGTCTACAGTCAGAGTTGGGAAATAGTCTTTTTCATATGCAACCTGAAAGCCTCTCCCTCATAGCATGGCTTACTTTTGGTCCTAGCACTCAAATCCTCCTAGCAGAGGATTTTGATGTGTCATCTTTCCTTTCTGGCTCTTTAAATACGCTGCTTAATTCCATCAACAGAGGTCACTGCAGCTCTTTTCCTCTTCACTGAAAGTACGAGTTTTCCATCAGATAAGGCAGAACTAATGCTTTTATCGAGCAGTTTCAATTTAACTATTAGAGACTGGTACAGGAAAATCTACACATAGTAGGAGGCTGGAAAAAACCAACAAACAAACGAACAGGAACAACAAAAAACAGTAATAATAATAATAATAATAATAATAATAATAATGATAGCTCTTTTGAGCTTTGGAACTTAACCTAATTCATACAATGGTATTTTGAGCTTTGCCACTACATCTATCTTTCTGTTCATAACCTCAGGACAAAACCTGTAAATCTGGTCTTGGCACCAGCAGTTTTATCAGCTCTGCAGCTCTTGGTAAACCAGTACCAGGCATTTTTGCGTTAGGAAAAAATAAGAAAAAAAAAGCTCCTGAAAGAGCTCCTTCAACTTGCTAAGACTTGGTTAACAAATCTGTCAGCACTCACCACTTTCATTTGAATCCATGTTTGCATACTTACGAAAATAATGGGGAGAGATTTTGGGATATTTATCATCAGGAGGAATTCAAGACAAAGGGTCCATTTGAGCCACCAGTAATGTAAGCCTTGCAAATTTCTGTTGCTAAACTATTACAGGAGACTGAGGCAAATATGCTTGCAGACAGAAAGTCTTCAGAAATAGAGTATAGGAGTTGTACACAGTTAGACATTGTTAAAAAAGTACATATATTACCTTTTTATGTGTACATGCAGAAATGGCTTAATTTCTTGAGAGGGAGAAGAAGGTTAATCTCAAAGCTAAAGCAGTCATAATGCCTGTCTTTGGAAAGATGCTTCTCATTCATACATGCCAAAATTGCTTGAAGGATCAGGACTGTGGAATTCCACTTCAGATTCAGTAAGCTGCATTTAGATGTTCACCATGAAGGTGTCTGCATGTGGGGTAGATGGCTGAGCTCCCACTGGAGTCAGTGGAGGCTGAACTGTTCATCAGATCCCTGCAAGACAGCCATTCACATGTGTTCAACTGGTTTATGCCCTAAGTGCCATTGGCTGCCTTTTGTAGCTCCCCACCAATGCCAGCCCCAGGGGTACAGCCCAGCTGCCATGAAGGTGCCCATGGGGCCTCCCTGGCCTCTGGCTACTTACCCAGGGAGCAGTGTGCTCCTTTGGCTCCTGTGCCAAATCTGGCAACTCAGATGTCTTGTGGCACCTGTGCATAACTTAGCCCTGAGTTTCTTTAGCCTCAAGAGATTTGGGTTAGGTCTAACACCTGCGCTAAACATCTACATCCTCCCTTCCTCACTGGGCCAAAATGCAGTAGGAGCAGCAACTTACACAAGTTTTTTGATTGTAGCCTCCAAGGAAAAAGTGTATTTGGTATGGTACATTCACTCCTTCCAAGCCCTTTTTCAATGTTACCAAGTTTATGTAACTATGCAAAACATGCAGAACATTATGTTGGTTTTTGAAAGGAGCAAGAATGAATGTGTTGGGGAAAAATGAGTGTAGAATTACATCTTTTTTACCTTACATATACTTTACACATAAATACAGCAAAATTTTATGATGTCTTTTAGGAGTGTTTGTAAAGAGCAGGTCATTATGCTTGGCTTGAAGCAGTACAGAAAGAATCTAATATCTGTCTGGATTGTTCCTTTTTTTGTGGAGAGAGCTGAACGAACAGTTTCAGTCTGTTCTTTTATTCCATTCTGTAGGTTTTAGCCACCAGAAAGCCTAAGGGAAGTAAAGGTAGACTTGGGGTGAAGGGACCAGGGTCTCATGTTCAGTTCCTGGCACTGTTCCTGTGTTATGTTTGCACACAGCTCATTTGCTTTGTGCAAGTTTCCCCACCTTTCATGTGGGGACTTAGCACTGGCATAACTCACAGGATGCCCTGACTCTGAACTGTCTGTTTCTTGTGTTCACACAGCACCTGGAAGACACCAGGCACCAGTGCAAGTATTACTAATATTCATATATTCATAGAATGGTTTGGGTTGGAAGCAATCTTAAGGATCATCTAGTTCCTACCCTCTACCACAGGCAAGGACACCTTTCACTAGACCAGGTTGCTCAAAGTCCCGTACAGCCTGGCCTTGAACACTGCCAGGGATGGGGCAGCCACAGCTTCTCTGGCCAACCCATGCCAGTGCCTCACCACCCTCACAGAAAAGAACTTCTTCCTAATGTCTAACCTAAATCTACCCTCTTTCAGTTTAAACCCCCTACCCCTTGTCCTATCCCTACATGCTGCAGTAAAAAGCCCATCTCCAGACTTCCGGTAGGCCCCCTTTTAGGTATTGTAAGGCTGCTCTAAGGTCTCCCTCTAAGCCTTCTTTTCTCCAGCCTGAGCAAGCCCAACTCTCTCAGCCTGTCTCCATAGGAGAAGTGCTTCAGCACTTTGGTCATCTCTGTGGCCCTCCTCTGGACCTGCTCCAACAGGTCTACCTCCTTCTTATGTTGAGGGCACCAGAACTGCACACAATACTCCAAGTGAGGTCTCACAAGAGCAGAGCAGAGGGGCAGGATCACCTCCTTTGACCTGCTGGCCACGCTCCTGTTGATGCAGCCCAGGATACAGTTGGCTTTCTGGGCTGCAAGTGCACACTGCTGAGTTATGTTGAGCTTCTCATCAACCAACACCCCCAAGTCCTTCTCCTCAAGGCTGCTCTCAGTCCTCTCCCTGCCTAGCCTGTATTGGTGCTTGGGATTGTTCTCACCCCTCTGCAAAACCTTGCACTTGCTGAGCTTCATGGGATTCACACTGGCCCGCCTCTCAAGCATGCCAAGGTCTCTCTGGATAGCAACCCTTCCCTCCAGCGTATCACACGTGTACAGCGTATCATCACGTATACAGCGAACCACACAGCTTGGTGTCATCAGCAAACTTGCTGAGGGCACACTCAATCCCACTGTCCATGTCACCGACAAAGATTTTAAACAATGTTAAACACTGCTGACCCAAACACCGACCCCTGAGGAGCACCTCTTATCACTGGTATCCACCTGGACATTAAACTTTTGACTACAGCAGTGGTGATTTACCTTCATGTAATATTGAAGCTATTTCCACAGCTGGGTTCCATTTATCTATTGTTTTCTCACCCAAGCTTCTGTAATGGGAATTTACTTTTAACTAAAGGCATGTATAAAGCTAGTTAGAGGGCTTTCTGTTTTATTCCAAGATATCTTAAAAAAAAAGAGCCCTTTTATTTTGACATTTGTGCACTACTCACTGTTTTCACCCCTTATCACTGCTGCTAATACAATAGATACAGGAAGAAAATGGTGTTAGGCCTTGTACCAAATAATGAGTCTAAATTAATACCTAACATACATGCCAGCAAAAAAAAAAAACCAAAACCAAAACAGTTTAACTTCAAGCTGGTTTCATGATAATTTTGAACTTAGCAGAATAAAACAGAAAAAGCACTGAGCAGTTGTCTGTGTCTGCATGTATAAAAGCATTGGAAATGAATAATACTTGTGCCCCCAGCTCACCACAGCTATTCTTGACAGATGCTTCTTTTTTCCTAGCTTGCTCCTTGCAAAGACAGTAAAAAAAAATGTCTGGGATAATGCTCTGTTTGAGAGTCTCCTGACCAGCCGTTTAGTATTGGTGTGGCTGCAGTCTGCCCTGCCAAAGAAAGAAATTTGAAAATCAGAGCTTGAAATACAGTAGAAACTTGATTTTTTCCAAGAGGAAGAGTGGACTAGAAATAAACAAGAACTGATATTAACTTTTGAAATTTCACACCTACGAAACCAAAGCAGGAAAGAAAAAGGAGTTTCACTGTGATTAACATTGAGGCAGATTCTCAAAAGGAAATAAATTAGGCAACTTAGCTCAATAGATTTCCAGTCCTCTTAACTGAATCAGAACGTTACTCATGTTACCTTACACCTCTAATTTTAAGGTTATTAAGTACAGTGAGTTTGGCAAAACAATAAAAGTAATTGCCCTACCTAAAAAGCAAACAAAATATAAAGATAAGGTAATCTGGTTTTCCACTTTTAACGTTTGTGGTTTATCCATACACGTAGGTAGAAATTTAAAAAAAGTTTCTATAAGGAAAGGAAGGTTGGAAATATTTGTTATATTTTCCAGAGTCTCCCACAGGCTTTTAAATAGTGGGTTTGATTTATACATGACAATAAAGCATGAGTTTTCAGGGTCTAATGGCTTCAGGAAAAACCTTGAAAGTGTCAGTTCACAAAACCAACATACTTGCAAAAAAATAAGAATAATTTCACAATTATTTTTGTCTTCTCTTTCTTAAAAGTAATGCTTTTCTAGCAATCTGATTATTTCCCCTGCAGGTATCGCCGGTCCTCTTTCTTTGACTACCTGTCTCTTAAATATGGATTAAACCACCCTTCTTACACTGAACATGGTCATTACTTCTCTACCAGCTTCTCCAGCCTGAAACTCTAGCACCCTTTTCTGAATCTCATACAACCTTCCTTAATCGCTGTGAACACATCTGAGCTTACTTTGGTCTTTTAAGTTGGCCTGCTTTCTTGCCCACACACAAAGCAGTAAATCAGTCCATCTAGAGCTCTTGCCAGGGCATTTGCTCTTTTCCACCTGTTACAGCTTCTCCTCTCTGGCTTTGATACACACAAGACTACACCACTGGCGAGTTTTGAGTCATACTGTCCTGGGTTCAGCAGTAGCAGTCATTTTTCTCCTTCTTAGTAGCTGGTGCAGTGCTGTGTTTTTGATTTTTTGGTCTGGGAACAGCGGTGATAACGCCGATGTTTGTAGCTACTGCTTAGAATGTTTAGACTGAGCAAGGACATTCTGAGCC
>WYDI02009827.1:0-68248 GCA_009867235.2 Psittacus erithacus
TGGTAGCAGCAGTGGTTTGTGTTATACCTTAGTTACTGGACTGTTCTTATCTCAGCCTGTGGGAATTACATTCTTTCCATTCTCCTCCCCATCCCTCTGGGAGCGGAGGGGAGGAAGGGGGGGAGTGAGAGAGTGGCTGCATGGTTCTGAGTTACCATCTGGGCTTAAAACACAACAATGAGCAAGTCTTTTATAGCTGTGTACCTGGCTCTGGGAAGCCAATTGGCTCACTCAAATCTAGATGCAGGCGACAAGCTGGCAGGTAAAGAAGATGGGCAACAGGGAGTTTGGGCTTAGCAGGACTGAAACCCCAGGCTATCACAACAGGACAGACAAAATGCCTCTGCAAAATCAATTGCTTTTTCCACAGAGATCAATTAGCCATTAGGGGGCATTTTTTATAGAGAATCTCTAATACATAGGTCAATCTCTAACAGGTAACAGGATTTTTTCTGTGATGAGAAAGATGAAGATCTTAAAAACTCTACTTCCTCTTATTCTGGAACAAAATCTCAACAGTTTTTTTGTGCAAAAGCTGCCCTCTTTTTCTGTTTCCTAGACAGGCACTTTCCCCTCTCTCCAAGTGGGAGAAATGGCTAGGTGAGGAACCAGATCCTCGAGCACTTGGGTGAGGAGCAGGCTGACAAAACACTTTGGTTTTGATAAGTTATGTTTCAAAAAAACCCCAAACCTTTTATGTTCAAGAATTTCTGAATTCCCATGGGGAGTAAAATAAATAAGATCCCAACTCAGAAACAGAATCGGGGTATTTTGCAACAACCAACTGCTGATCTGGGATGGGATACAAGTAAAAACATGATGGAAGAGTCAGATGGTGTTACTGTTCATGAGAAGGTTTCTTGTTAAACAAATAAACATTTAAAACTCCAGCAAGGTCAGCTATAGAAGGAAGCATCTGATTATTGACCACTTCTGTACAGAGGCTGAAAGAAGTCTGAATTGACAAATGGTTTGTCAAGTGGAAATATTGTATTAATATACTAAAGAAAAAAATATATTCTACTCTTATCCAGCTTTTTGCCAAGGATTCGAGAAATTCTTGGGAAAAAAACTGCATGGAAGTCTTTAGGATTGGATTTTTTTTAAAGATTTCTGCTGAACCCAACCCATTTCAGAGTATGGCCAGCTGTAGTGAGAGCACAGAAAAAAGTAAACAGCAGAGGACAATAGAACTGCTCCTCCCCACAGAAAACACTCCCCATATCAGAGATATGGATAGAAGTAGCTGGAAAGTTCTGGAGCACTTCTCGCTTTTGACCTGGAGTGGCAAGCTGGGGAAATGTTTATTTGCAAACCTTGATCAGGGAGTAAGGAACCAGAGAAATGAGTCAAGGGATCTGCTGAGTAAAACCTGTTTGAACTGATGACCCACTTAAAAGTACAATATTTCTTGAATCATTTTAGAGCCTCAGTGTACAACTTCTGTGATCACAAAAATACCTTAAAGGCATTTTAATTTCCTTAGAGCATCAGCTCCTATAGGTTCTAGACACTCCCCTACAGAGGAAAGCAGATGACTTGCCTGTTCTTCTGGACTAATGTGAGAAGAGGCTATATCTTCATCTTAACAAAATGGAGGTGGATGTGCCTTTCTGTCCACATCCTATCTAAGAAAGTGCCTGTGCTGTTTGGGAACAGGCAGTTGTGACATGCCTTGACAAGGGTTTTGCAAAGGAAGGCAATATTCCATTTACTTGCCTCTTTCTAACCATAACTCCCTCTAGAGCAAGGACTTCTCACAAACAGGTCACAGCCTGTAAAACACAATAAAATTCACAAGGTTCATTAATATTCATAAACTACAACAGGCTCTGGAGAGATTCCTGAACCTTCTATTACTAACATAATTTCCATGCTTTTTTCAGATTTTATTCTTTCAGGCTTCTCCACAGCATTTGCAAATCACCCATGTCACAGGTACTGTCTGGGGAAAATCAAGCCATCTCCAAAGAGCACAGTCCTTAATCTGAGTCCTTTTTTGTTATTTGCTATGATTTCAGATAGATAAGGTTGGACAGTGTGATTGCATACATGGTTAGTGTGTATGGTTAATAACAGCCTTATCTGTGGCTGCATCCACAGTTGCATTTTGATTTGGCACAGTAATATAGTGTTGAAATGAACCCTCTGGTGATTCCAATTTCTGGGAACATTGCTTGGCACATGGGAACTAGGCTTCTTTTGAAAGAAACCACACCAAAAGCTGTACTCCAGATATGCGCCAAATGTGACCCCGCTCCCAGTGAGGATATAAAGCTGCAGACCTATGATTCTTGCATCAGAGAGCTTCAGATCACATGCCTGGGGATGATTAAATGGCACCCTGCTTGAAAACAGATGAATTCAAGCCCTAGATGCTCCTTGTGCAAAAGGCAGAAGGGAAAAAAAAGCCTAGACTGTCAAATCAAGTCAGATAAATGAAGTCAATAGTCATGGTACAGATCACTGTCTTCCCTGCAGATATTTGCTGTGTGTCAGTCTTGCTGACTGACTGATTCCCCCTTTCTCTATGACATTTGAAAACCAAAAATAAATTAGGAGTTTATTATAAATAAATCAGCAGTTAGCACTGTTACTGCTACGCAGGGAAGCCTGCAAAATCTGGGCTAGGAGCCCTAGAAATTACACTACTGGAAAGCAAGGCTGGGTCAGCCATGCCCTGATGCCAGCCTTCCTTGGGCTACATCCAGGTAATGAAGAGTTTAGTGTGGCTCAAACTCTGATACCAGTGGAAGCCATGGTGCATAACTGCAACCTTCCCTTCTCATATCCCCCCATAAACCCTAACATTGCCGCTTCTTCATCTGAATGTTTTGCAGTCTAAAATATTTGGTAAAGATAGCTCCAACTCAGGGGAGTAGGCTGAGTGTAAACAGCTCTTACTTGCTGTTTTCCTGTTTGTCTTTATCTCAACCCATGGATTTTCTCATTTTTACCCTTTCAATTCTCTCCCCCTTCCCACTGAGGGGAAGTGAGTGAGTGGCTGTGTGGTGCTTAGTTGCCAGCTGGGGTTAAACCAGGCCAGTTAGGCATTGAATTTCTCTTGGAAAAGTGGTGATGCCTCTTACACGTGCTCCATTCCCTAAATATTTTATGAGGCCAGACCACTCCTCATGAGCTGTGCTGAATATGCTTCAGATCCTCAGTGTTTCCCTAACTCTGCAGTAGGATATTGGTTGATCTATTTGCTGTATGAATTACATTCATATGCGTTATGATTGTTCTGTGCTTCATGCATCAGAGCTTCTCCACAAGCTGGCTTCTTGTCGTTATCCTGAATACAACACTGAGAAGGTACATCCTGCGCAGGGGTGACGTATCAGACCAAGTGGTCAAGGTGAGACATTTCCTGCAGCTGACAGCTAGAGGTACAACAGCACCATGTTGAACTGCTTTTGATTCACCACCTAAAGAAAACGATTATAAAGATTAATTACTCAAGGCATCCTATTGTTTTGCAGTTTGTATCAACCTCATAAGTTAATCATTTGACATGGATAAATTCTTTATACATTGATATACTATTTATATATATATATAAATCAATTTGGAATCAAAATAACAAAACAAGAAAACATACACTGTTTGTATGCGAGCGGATTGTCAGAGAAGGCAAGCCGCCAGGCTGCTACTAACAAGGGTTATTGATATATTTACAAAAATAATCCTCCATTTCCATCTCAATGCACACTTGATTTGAATGTCATTAAGAAATTCATTGCTTAGTGTTGGGAAAAAAACCACCATTGATTATAAATAAACAATCAGTTCTTGATTTTTGCAATGCTTAGCATAAAATTAGAGCACAGCTAACCCAGCACACATAAAAGCCTCTGGCTTTTTGCTGAGATTGGGTGTGTCTGAGATGCGATTTACAAGCAGAGATCTGCAAGTGTTTCATTCAGACCTGTTTCAGGCAGTCAGCTTCTATGGTGGATCTCATCTCCTTAGAGAAGAAAATGGTGCTATTACTAACTGCTTTCTGACTGACAAACAAAACTCAGCTCTGGGATTAGGCTTTTCCCAGAAACTTCTTTACATACACATGGTTGTTCATGTGAGCTCTCTCTGTCACATACAGGCAGGAGCACAACAAAAACAACAACAAAAAACCCATGTAATGTTTTTTTCCTGCAGACTTTGAGGAAAGAAAAGGAAGGTATTATGGCATTGGCATATCCAGGTATATTTGTCACATAGGAAGCTAAAAGCCTTAATTTTGATACTTAAGTACCTCTGAACTCCATGGTCAACCTCCTAATAAGTACGTCCTCTGTCCAGCCAAAGACCAGCAGAGATTCTCCTTCAGTGTATGTAGGAATGACTTGCATCTTTGTTATCAGCAGCCCATGGGTTGTCTCCAGATACCCGTGGCTGGTGGTGCAGTTGTGTCTGCAGAGATACTGTCACCATGTGATAATTCTGAATACACATTTCACGGTGGAGAGGTAACACAGAGGTATCATGACAGATTTCCGCAAGAGACTCCACGTGTAAGTTGGCTATGCATGACTGTTGGCTTTTACAAGAAATACAACTGGTCATTAAAGTGACTCTGTTCTTCTCTGTTGATGTTACTAAACTGAGAGATATATAAGTGTTTGTGAGTATGTAGGAAGGAAAGCAAGTAAGACAAAACAGAAAGACATAAAAAGGCAAATCCATATAACACACAGCATGAAAACACACACAGATTGTGTGTCCCTGCAGTCTTTTTATTTGTCTTTCATCCCCCCCATAGTATGTGGGAAAATAGGCCTCATATTTCTCATGCTGCAATACTGGTGGAACACAGTGTGATGTTCCTTGAGGGACTTCAACTTCCTGAGATTGTTAATTGTTGGGATTGAAATGATAATCATAGAAAGGTTTGAATAGGGTTGTTGGTACTTTTCCTTATGTCCACAGAAGTGAGAAAAATATACATCAGGCGAAGGTTGCTTCCCCAGAGATGTGTTTGCTCAGTTATCTAACAGACCTTGCAATTGGCAACACCTATATTTAATTACAACTTCAGCATCACGGTAATGGAAAACTATTCTTTCTCTGCCCTCAGACTCTCAGATGTCAGGCTCATCTCCTGCTCTTTTCCAGTTTCCGGATGGAGCTGTGGTGAATAACAAACCGGTGCTTCCCTGTGCACTGTGCATAAATACTCCTGGAAGCTACCCAGAAAATACCCTCCAGGAAAATTCTAGAGATGCTCTTGATGATTCATTCAGCACTAGTGAACCACCTAACTGGATATGAGCACTCACCCTGTTGGAAAGGGCTTAATCTAATCAGCAAAACAGGAGACAGACTCCCAGACCTTTTATTTTGTTTCTTATTTCAAAGCCATCTGCTTCTCCCACCTATTTCAGAACATGCAAATTCACAAGAGAGGTGAAATTTCCCATCGACCAGTAGCCTGTGAAATATAATTACTGGGCTAATTCTGAATTCCAAGGGCTCAGTACAGGCTAGGAATGCTCACTCAGCAAACACATTAACACAATTTAAAGAAGTATTAAAACAGACACACTGACTTTTGGCAATGACTCTGGAAAATGACAGGTAGCTTTTTGGGGATCAGAAAACAGACAGCAAGATGCCCGATAAATGTTTTTTATGTTCCACAGATGCATTCTCAATAGAAATGGTTGAAGGCAAAAAGAAATGATAGCGAGGGAGTATTGCATCCAGGCTGCTTACCCAGCAACGCTCAGAAAATGAGAGGCTGTTATAAAACCTGTGCTCTCTTGTGGGGTCTTTGCTACCTTGTATGACCTCTGTCAAGTTATGCGCTCATTCAGCATTGCAGCCTGTCTATAGCAGAGGCTAATGACACTAAGCCTGCTGGATAAATCCATGTGGGGTTTATGGCTGTGCACAGCATTTCAAGGTATACAGTGTGCCAATTTGACAGTTTCGGTGACAGGGGTGAGGCTGTGAAGCTGTTTCAAAAAATCTCAGAAAAATCCTGCTTATGAGATAATTTTCCCATTGCTTCACAGTGGAATAGAAGAGTGAGATTTAATACTGTATTTTAATGGAAATAATTTTGCTGCTGCCAGTAAGGACAGTACAGGGCTGGTTTAGGGCTTTTTTTATTTTTTCAGGGACACCTTTGGGATTAATATAATATTGAAGAATGTGTTTTGATGGTGACAGCAGGTGGTACTTGAGCCAAACTCTGAAGTAAATAGTACTAGCACAGCCTTACTGAAGTAACTGGGAACACCAGTTTTGCATCTCTAACACAGTTTTGCATCTCTGGTGGGTTCCAGGCTGTGATGCTTGGCAGAGGAAGCCCAGCTCAACAAAGCAAAGCCCCAGCTCTCTTCCGGGGAAGCAACACTCTGACCTGCTGTGCTGCTTACCTTGGAAGAGAAGCCACAGGCGCTGCTGGTGTGCTCACATCAGGACCTGGAGGAACCAAAATAGCACCCATTTTCCATGTTATCTCCATTTCTTGGGAGAGCCTATGTACATGGTGTGCATGGAGTGGAAGGAGGAACATGAGTCTCTGCATCTGAGACCAATTTCAGCCTGTTGTAGCATAGACAGAAGAATCAGAGAGCTCATCAGAAAATATGCAGGAGAAAATCCTAAAGATAAGGAAAAATGGATTGACAAGGAGGTGTGGGGGGAATCCATTTTGACATACATGCATAAATCAAACAGCCCAGCAATCAGAGCACTGGGTCAGATATAATCTGACTTTGGTCAGATCTGACTGAAAATCCATGTCTGCAGAGTAGGATCTGGGGGCAAAAGAAGACTCAGGGGTGCTTCTAGATGGATGTGCCAGGCAGCACTGCTCTGGACTGCTGCAGGTACTCATGGGAGAGTACAGAAGCTACCCTGCAGGTTCAGGACAGCAATCTGCAGTGCAAATGTGTTCTAACAACCAGCTGGGAAAAGCATCCTACATCACATGGCTGGCATCGTGTGGGAACTCCACATAAAAGCAGAATTCAAATCCAGCTCTCCAGTGCTGAGAAGTGCTTTAAGCATAGAATAATTTTTCTCCTCCCTCCCCAACACTAACATGTTCTGCAAGTCAGAGCCATTTGAATGAGGCAGGGTAGGAAGAAAAATAACCACAGCTGAATAAAATATATATATCTGTATGCACAGATACATAGATATATGTGAATGCATATAGCTAAATGATCTGGCTGGTACACACACAAGGGTTTTGCTTAGGCAAGATTTTAGGATGGCAAAACAACATATTTTTCCTCAGCATCATTCTTAGAAAATTTTAGTTGAGGTTTAAAAAACCCTCCGTCAGCCTGAATCAGACAGGCAGCACAGTAAAATAAATCGAGTTATGCAAATTGGCATGGTTATTTGAATAGAGCTAGAGGCAGACACAATAATTGTTCCCGTCTGCTTATATTAAAATGTCTGTGCTACACAAAATCTTCCATGAGCTGCAGTTCTCCTTTCTTTTAAGTGATTGTCCGAGCTTGTTTACTAGTTATGGTGAAACAATACTGAACATTTCGCTGTCATGCTCAGTCACAGGACAAACATAATGACAAACAAATGAAAGAGCACAGGCAAACAAAAACAAGGGGTCAGTGTATAGATGTCTGACATTATATCTGACTGGAAATGATTCCAAAAGTCAACATATGCAAGTAGTTAAATGTGGTTTATATTTTCCCTTTGGTCCAGGGCCCTGACTTTCTTGACAGCAAACACTCGCAAACATACAATCTGTTGTTGAAGGGTGAGCAGTTTAATGAGGAGAATCAGATTCTTTCCATCTCACTTATTCCTTGGTGCCCATTTCATTTTCTGAGTAGTTGTCATCTGCAAGTCATATGAAATTTCCTTTGGTTTCCTTGAGCTGTTGTTCACACTCTTCACTCATTAGATTGGTGAATTGGGATGCAATCAAGGATGTCAGATACATTTTATGATTTTTAAATAAGTTGCCTTTAAAAGGAAAGAGACCTTACAAAATCAGTCAAATATTATTGCCAGAGCAGCTGGACAGTGGTTTAAAACCAGAAGTGTAGCACCAGCAGTCATGTACACACGTACCTGTGCACACAGTCTCTGCAGTCACCTCACTCCAACTTTCACCATCTGTTGATAAAACTGTGAAGGGTGGTGATACTTATGTCCCTGTGTCCTTCATCTGGACTGTTGTTTCTGAGCTTTGTCACCATGGTATGGTACATCTCCCACGGCACATTCCCCACACTGAGCTTGTGCACTCACCTCCCATGGGCCTTTTCCAAATGCCCCACTTTGCTTTCATCACTCCCTGGCAAAAAGGCTCTGGGTCCTTTCCCTACAGTTTCCCAGTGTTCCTTTCCCACTGCAAACCTGCCAGGAGGAAAAGCAGGACTTTTTGCCCCAGGACATGATTGTCACTCAAGCTTTACCCAATCGACAGCCGCATTAGCAACCAGCAAGGAGCCTGTGAGCCACCTGAGGCTGAATTTTCATAAACTGAGCCAATTATTTCTCTGATCCTATTGCACGGCTAAAGAAACTTGACTGTCCAGGTGGAGCCACAGAGGCTGCCTCGCTCCATCTCTGCCAGCTACTCCCCATGGCAGCTTGGCATTACATTGTGTTTGCGCCAAGGAAAATCAGAAATTACATCTCAGCCCTTATGTTTGAGATGAAGGTCCTGTTATGCTGCACTCACCATGAAATGAGGACTCAGAAACGTCCCTTTTACACAGTCCAGCTGGTTTAACAGCAGTTTGGAGAAACCGCGAAACTAGTTGGCCATAGCAGCATTGATGGCAATGTGTGGTTTGGTGTGATAAGGAAAATGAAGCTCAGAGAATAACTGATGTCCTAATCAATGTCCATGTGAAGACTTGCCCAGTAAAATAAGACTTGTCACTTGCCTCCCTTAGCCCTAAGCAGCTCTGGAGGAAACATTAATTTTACAGAGAAATAAACACAAGGCAAGTAGCAAAGGTAACCCAAGGTTGGAAACCCTGGGGTAGCAATTACCTGATTCTTCAACTTACAAACCAGAGAGAAAGACTGAGAGTTGGGAGAAAGAACTTGTCTCAGTATTTAGCTAAAACAAGAGACATACCTGAACCGCACAGCTGAGATCCTGATCCAGATGGCAATCTCAGCTTTGAACTCCTGAAGTGGAGGTTTGTCTAGTTTCACTTCAGTGCCCCTTACAGATAAAAGCCAGGACCAAGAACTAGAGCGCTTGAATGCTGACCTGAGACTTGGGCCTGTATTTGTGGCAAACTGTGACACCTTATAATACGATCACTAAGAGGAAGTACATGTACCAAAAAACCTGTTAGGCAGATGGCTGAGAACCAAAAATTCCAGTCTAGACTGGAGTCTGCTGCAGGCTAAGTCACAGTAGAGAAAAACAAAAGTTTTGAAGCATTAAACATTAGCAACTCTTATGTATTTGATTCTGCACAGGAAACTGCTGCAAATTCTTTCTTGTCTGGGATGAGTTAGCTACAGACATATTTCCTCTCAAAGCCTTTGAGGACTCAAGAGCATCACTAGCAAAATCCCACAACTACTGACAATAGTTTAGGTCCCTATTTGGTTTTTTCCTCAAAAAGATATATCAGCATCACCAGTTTTGGGCTACACATCTGGAAGGCCAGCTGCCTTTTGCTTCTTTGATACTCAGTTCATCAGAGATCTAAATGCCCACACTGTGGCATCTCATGTTTTAAAAATGCCGCAATGTCCTTTGGGAAAAAGGCAAAAGATCAGGAGGGCAGGCAATTTGTAGGAAGAACCAAAAGATTATAGGTAACTGTAGGGATTTGGGGATTTGGCTTAAATGAACAGTTGGGAAAATACTGCTATGCAGCAAAGACTGTAGCAGCATGCAGGCGGAAGGTCATTTAGAGGTGAAGAAGCTGATGTGCTCCTACAATTTGGGTTCAAGAAATCAAGAATGCAGAAAAGGACAATGAGGACAATCTGAAGCACTAGAGTGAGCCAGGGGAGATAAGCAGGGCAGGGGTTTGCGAAAAGAGGGGGAACAAGGAGATTACAGGTAAAGAAATTGGTGGCTGTGGAGGGTGGAAGACTGTGGTGAAGCCAGAACATAACATTTTCATGTGCAAATTAACCTTATTCAGGAGAAGTGTATTTTGATAGGACTGGATTGGACATAGAAAAAGGAGCTTGCAACTGTGTGAGGGAACAGGGGAAAAGTCCTAAGAGACTGAAATACCACCTTGCACATGGATAATAACCAGTAAGGCAGTGGTGAAGCTGCAGGGTGTTTCACACAACAGCACTGTATCCCTTTCACAAGCAGGCTGGGCAAGAACCGGCTCCAAGGGAAAATGTGCTGGTGCAACTTTAAAGAATCTGAGTCTTCAGAAAAGATCCAGGGAGACAACACTCAGCTGAGGATTAGCTGTGAGGGTTCTATCTGCACCAGCACAGCAACATTTCTCTGTGGCTGTGACAGGTATAAAAAAGGTTTTGGCAGCCTGGGGTTGTTAATTTAACATTTGCAAAGCCAAGAGTGGGGAAAGAAACATATGACACAGTGACATTTATTATTAAAACCCACAGCAATGTATTTGATTTTTGGGGAGTTGCCCTTTATCTCCCTGTCATTTGTTCGTTACCCTTGTTGGTTCCTCTTTCCACAGTCACATGTTCCCCTCTAGCTCAAGGACATGATTTTCAGGACAAGTTACAGCTATGCTGCTGATTTTACATTCATTAGACTGTGCTTTGTTCCTGGTATTATTCTGCCTCTTTCCATTGCTACAGAGCTCCCTGCCACACAGAGAACCTATTGTTTGCAGTAACGACCTAGGCTTGCAGGACATGGGAGTTAGTTTTGAGGGAAACCTTTTTGGTAGGAACAGGATTTGAGGGAGAAATGCCAGTGGCTGGAACCTACCTAAGATCATGGTCTTTTGGCCAACAGTGTCCACTGTGGCAATACATTTGTGCCTCTCTGTTTTCTTCCCAGTGTTTTTCCACACCTATCATTCCTACCAGCCTCAAATGTTTCCTCCAAGAAGGCCTGGCGATTATCCTTAAAAACAGAAACTGAGCAATCTTTTTTTCCTCTCTTCCTTTTAAATGCGTGTTGTCAGCACGTGTTTCAGACCGGGTGCTCCCGGGACACTTCAGTATTGCTTCACTTTGTGGATCTCAGAGGGGCGGAGGAGAAGTCAGCTGCTCAAACCACAGCAGAAATGAAGGCATTCTAAAACATTCCCAAGCAAAAAACAACATAGGCAAACAGTTTTAAGGTCAAACACAGACACCTGGGGTGCCAGTGCATCCTGAGGGCTAGTTTGCTGCTGGGCAATGGCTTTCTGCATTGTCCTTCTGGAACTTGAGCTTCTGAAGCAAGAGGTGGGTTGGCTTTGGAGCAGAAGTCCAGTTTTTGGCTGTGTCTCTGTGCCTGGTTTACTTTAATCATCAATACTGTTTGAATGAGAGTCCTCTATTGACTATTTATAGTTCTAAACAAGGAAAACAAATACTGTCTCTTCAGATGAGCTGCCAATGTCTCTGTAATTCCCACAGTTGTAGTGCTATGATTGGAATTCGGTGCCAGATGCATGAATTCCTCAGACAAACAGCTTTCTGGCAGGAGAGAGGAAGATCTGGCTCCAGCTAGCCTGTTTATGTCAAAAGTTGCCATGTTACTGTCTATCATTACCTGTATTGCTTTGAAGAATCAGAGAAGCTAGACACCAACTACTGGATAAAAATAGAGATGGCAAACACCTTCACACATGCTCACACCTAGTTAATCCCATTGTAACCACTAAGTGACCCTGAAAGAGTAGCTATAGGCAAATGTTTTTGTTTAGCTACCCCAATGGTAAAAAAAAAGGTTAATTTATACTGATTTTTTCTTGCTGCTGCAGATGGAGATGGTGCCCTTCGCACTCCTGACAAGACACAGAAAGAGATGTGTGTGTGTATGGGAGATCCCCACTGGATGGTGTTGGACAAAGAAAGATTCTTTCCTGGAGCAGAGATTTTGTGGACAGCTGCTAGCAGAAAGTTTGCTTCAGAGCCCAGATCCCAGAAATCACTGGTGAGAGAACAGAAGACTCCCCAGGAATCAGAAAGAGTCAGCCAATAATGGACAGGCCAAATCAGGTCAAGGAGGAGAGGGTTAAAGTGAAGGCAGAGAAAGGCATCGGCTTTCAGGGGCAGATTGATTCCCCTCCCACCTGTGTTTCACCCTCCGGCAGCCTCCAAGCAGCTGGAAAGGATTCTGCATTTTAGCTGGCGAGAAATAACAACAGGTCACTTGCTGAAGCTCTGGGAAAGCTGACCTTTTGTTTGTTTGCGTGACCCTTTCCTTTAAGGAACGTGATGCACACATGAGTGCTGTGAAGGTCAGCCTCTGGCCTGTCCCCACTGGTCCCCCATCCTGGCTGGAACAGAAGGACACACTGAACCCTGCTCACCATCCATGAGCACAGGGGAGCACCAGCCCCATTCAGTCTACTGGATCCCCCACATTCCAGTCTCACATGGAGAGGAATCACAGTTCCTGCTGACTTTTCAGTTGCCAGTTTGTATTTTCCCACTGCCTCACCTACCAGTGATTCCTGTAGAGCCCTTCCTCAGTGCCACTCCTGTCACCTTTTCCTAACTGACACCACCCTTTGTAGAAAAGACCCAGAAACTATGATACTTTTTACCGTCTGGTACAGTTGAAGGCACTGTTGAAAGTAGGGGCTCCAGCTGGCAGTTTGCCTTGAAGGCATGTGATGTCAAAAGCAACTTGCAGGCTGAGCAGTTTGGTGGAAGCCTGCCTGTAGTGTGCTCCAGTGGGACTTTCCCTGGGGAGTTACAGGCCCCACAGCAGCTGACTTGCCCAGGCAATCCTCACCTCCTGACCAGCCCTGTCCTGCCTCTCCCAGGCCACTTCTCACTCAGCCCCACTTGCTAAGGGCCAGCAGCACCCCCTGCCAGACCACCTGGCACTGAGGCAGCCCCAGCCCCTGAGCCCACCAGGAACTCCCTGCACAGGCTTTCTCAGGCAAAGCTGCACTCAGGCCCTGCTGTGGAAAGTCCTCATCTCTTCTGGTAGTCTGCCTCCTTCACTGGTATTTCTTACTTTTACACCCATTTGGCAGTTGCTACTTCCTGTTTTAAGAGGCTCCTGGCTGGCTGAGCCCATGGACACAAAGGTGACCAAAGCACTTACCTGGCACTACAGCATGCTGTCAGTGAAAAGAGAGAAGAGGGATTCAAGCAGGATATTTGACCAGGCACTACTGAAGCTAAGATTTGTCAATTTGTAATTTTAACACTGTATGGAAAGTTTGTTGTTTAAAACTGCATACAGGAAATCTGAGCTGTAATTCTCCTCCATCTTTGATCAACATGCCAGCTTGCTGCTGTGAAGTGAAATAGTGCAGTCTGGCAGATGAGAATTTTCCCCCAGGGGCATTCCCTGAGGAACACAACAGTGCTGATTTAGCAAGGAAATAAAACTTGAAATATATGAATGCTGCTGTGTACATGTTTTTGAGGCACTTGGGAAGAAATGAAAATAATAAAAAAATACAGAAGCCTTCATTTTACAGTTCTTTAGCATTTTAACTACAAAGGCAGCCTGCCTGTGTAGTCCCTCACAGGTTGGGCTCTCAGTAAACAGAGATCCTGTTGCAGGGAAGGGAGGATGAAAGCCAGGCAGATACTGGTGGAGCGTGGGTGTCGTTATTGCTAAATCCCTGTGTTGTTTGTTAGTAACACTTAAGCATAACAGTGGTTCACCCAGGAAGTCATGCTGCCTCTGAAGGCAGGTTTTTCCCCATTTGGGTACTTGTGGCAAAATCTTGAAACTACAGCCTTCTAAAATGACATCGCACACATTCAATGGGATCACAGCAGCTGCAGTCCAACTTGGAGCATAAAGTGGAATGGAATTTTCTGTGAGCTTTCCTGCCAAGCCGTACTAGCTTTGGGTAACAAACCCCAGTACAGGAGCTGACTTCATTATAAGTACCTAGTGTGCAGACACACTGACATAAGGTATGAAAGACACCAAATGAAGCTTTGAGGTCAATCCTCCTGCTCTTGAGGAAGAAGCATAAAAGGACACAAAACTCCAGTTGTTCCCACACCCTATTCTGTTTTTTTAATTTTGGGGTTTTGTTTTGTTTCCTTACTGCCATCCATTACAACATTCAAAGCCTCTAATGAGAAAGAGTAGCACTTTAGCAAGCAAGACCTGACCTTTCCTGCAGTATAGCTACGTGGCATGTGGAGTTCAAGATTTCCTGTTGTTCATTTTATTCTTCACAGCTCACATGGACTGAACAGTACTTCTTGTAAGGAACACTTGTGCCGGAACTGTAAACATTGAGCAACAAATATCACAGCAGTTTTGGATGGTGAAGCAAAATTTTTCTAGCCTTTAACATTTCAGACAATGCCTCTGAAGGAAGCTGTCTGTGAACAAATCAAAGCTATTATTACATTGTTTTGCATCCTGTCTGATCTTACATATAAACCAAGTGAGGCTTTCAGTGGTCTGCAGTGTTTGGAAGAGGTTACCTGGTGCTCAGTTCTCAGAACAGGCAACAGCATTTTGTTAAGGCTGCACTGGCTGTGGAGTGTACTAATACACCAACATCACACCTTCCCTGGCACAAGCCATTAGCCTTTGCTTGTGCTCCCTGCCCTCTTCAACTGGGCTCCCAGCAGTCTCTGCCAAAACCCACGCTCACCAGGCTCCTGTCTGGACCTACAGCTTCCCAATTTTGCCCAATCCCCTGCGCAGCACTTAAACGAGGCAGAATATGCTTACAGAAGTCACAGCTTTGCCTGAATTTTGCTGATGCCATATAAACCTGTCAAACCCCACCTTCATTAAAGTTCTAACTCCTGGGGTTATTTTTATTAGAGAAGTCAAATTACACAGCCAATGCAATTACAAGGACCCAGAGTTAATGCTTGTGTGTTTTAACAACTTGGTCTCCTCAAATTCTTTAAATCAGATGCCTGTATTAACATATAGTTGTATTAATTTACAACTCATTTCAGACAGCTGCCCTAGGATGATGGATTAGAATTACTAACTTAATTCTGTTAGCACAGAACCAAATAATCTCAGGAAGTGAGGGAGGTTTGCTTTAGCACTATTGTGCACCAGCACAATAGCTGGCTATGGGCTTCTCTGAAGAGAGATGCACCTAAGGGAATTTCATTGCCTCTTAAAGCACAACATAACATTCAAGACCATAAACATGAAAATGTTTCATACCATATTTTCAACTCAGTAATGCCTCAAGATGAATTTCAGAACAAAATAAAAGTCTTATCACTACCACAAAGTAGATTTTTTTTTTAAAGTCCTTTATTAATCTGAATATAAAAAGACAGAAGCTGCCTACAATATAGGACAAAGCTCTTGCTTTATGAGGAAAAAAAATTTTCTTTACAAAGTGAAAAAATAAATACCCTTTTAGAGTAAGGTTTATATGCTAATGTGTCATAAAAAAGTAGAGTTTTAATATTCTGACAAAATGTCTGTGCAAAGAAACAGATGCATAAACACACATTACTGCTACATTAAGGCAATATGAAAAGTATAGTCAGAAAATTTCCGTAAAGTGACAGTGTACTTTTCTAGCTTTTATTAAGCCAGTATTGCACCCAAACACGGTTTCTAGTTCCCTCTGCACCCTGGAGAACATACTAGGAAACCAGAGCCCAAAATGCCCAAGTAGTAGGGGTGAATATAAAAGTATTTTAGCAGGAAATGACCTAGCCAATAAAGATGGTAACTGAAGAAAGCATTTAGAATTATACACAACCCTTACTTTAGGAATTAATGGTACATCTTTTAACAGTTTTGAAGTCAGTTTCCCAAATTAAAGCCAGCTCAGCTGACTGCAGCTCCCAAGACCACCAGCCAAACTGGATGTGAGAACCTGGGAGTATCTTGCCCATGGAGACCTGTAAATGAAGTTCCATAAGAGTGCTCCCCCCACACGACACTGCCAGTCAGGAGACTACCCTTAATAACTCAAGATTAACAAACTTGGCCCACCCTTCCAAAGCTATTATCTCAGAATTTTATTTATTTAATGGCATTCTGAGTTAAACAGCTGCTTGATAAAGTCTTGGAACTTTAAGAACCATTTTTTAAAAAGTAAGTTTTCTTCCAAGCAGTTTACTAAAAACAGAAACTATGAGCCATACTAAACTGGTAATTGTAAAAGCTAGCCTTACAACTAAAATAAATGGAGCAACTGTACTAGAAAGGATTTAAAGAGTGTAAAATAAAAGCCCGCATTTCTCTTGCTGGGTATATCACTACAGGTACACCGCACTTCTCCAGGGCTACCTTTTTCTAGCTTTGTGGCAACACACCGCTGCACTACAAGCTTACACATCATTCTTCTCTTAAGTAACATGAAGCAGTCGCACTTCTCCTCTCACAAGATGTCCCAAGCCATTTTGGACACACTGAATGAAGAATATTTATGCTAAAAAATGCAGTATTTTTGCTTTTGATTGTGGATAGGTGCCAGAGTGATTGCCTTTTTCACAATCAATGGTTGCATTTCATATTAGTGCAGTTTAAAGAGTACATGATGGGTTTAAAGTGTATACGTAGATCATATCACAGTCAGATTGAGCAGACTGGTGTGGGTTGGCAAGTACACATGCTGGACATGCTCTACACGAGATCTGCAAACAGGACATGACTGGAAAGCAAAAACATTAGGAAATTAGTTTACTTCATGTTTTGAGATTCTCTGTAATTGAGACCTCCCACCATGCACACAGTAACAGAACACTTCTCCATAATCTCACAGGGTAGCATGAGAAACATGCAGCCAATTCTTACTCTCACCATAAGTTAGCACAACTAACTTATCTTTTGAATGTATTATCTAAACAGGATGTTCTCTGGAATTAGTTTACTACAATTTTAAATGTAAGCTTTTCCAGAATATCAATGTAAACATATTACAAATATTAATCTGTTGACTGTTAAGTATACAGAAAACCAAAACTTCCACCTATTTGGTAACTCATACATTGGCAGCATTGCTATTACCTGCAATTGGGCAGCACAGGTCTTGCAGCATACCGTGTGGCCACAGGGACAAAAGGTTGAATTTATTTCCTCTTCACAACACACCATACAAAGCATGGACTCCTTTAGCTTCCGCAGCTTCTCTTGCAGAGCTTTTGTTTGTTGACAGCTAAGACCCTCACAATTATCACAGTTCATGCTACTTTCAGAAGACTTAAGAGGGGAACTTGGCGGGGTTTGGTCACTTCTTGAAACAAGATCTACAATGCCAGCATTATAAAGAGCTCGCCTCGCATGATCATAAACTTCTTTTGAAGTTCTTTTAATGTCAAAGACATACTTTTTACCAAGATTAATGTTCTCATTCAGGAATAGGGATGCTAAGTGACCCTTTAAGTCTCTACTATATTGCATCATGACCGCACTGGTGACAGTGTCACACCTATAAAAACAACAGGACAAACAAACTTGGTTAGTTAATACCAACAAACTTAACTCTGCAATAATTTGTTCGCAAAGTGAAGCACCAGCACTGAAATTAAAGCAAATAGACCAGTCTGAGGCAATATTTAAGCCCTTGAATGTTGCTTGGATGACAACTCTACTTTGCAAAGTAACAGTTATTTTACGTCTTCAAAAATGTGAAAAGTCTGATAAAATGGAGTCAGCCTATGGAAGGGACTTAGGCATTATACTAACATAAACAGCCAACACTTGCTTAATCCACAGTTCAGCTTGGCAACACCTCTTTACATGGTAACTTCCAAACGCTGCATTAAAGAATTCCAATTAATAGTTTTTGGCATAACACGGCTTTCTTTAGACAGGCTTTCAAAAAAATTTTAGCACAGAATCAAGCAATGTCTTGAACCAAATTTCCACTCAGTACTTCATATGCTAGTATTACATCATCTGAGGAGAACCAGTGTGAATGCAGTGTAAAGAATTAAAATAAGGCATTTGTATTTGCCACCAAGTATTTCAGCTACCCATACTCTGCTTTGTCACTTATTTAAGTGATCTAGTTACATCTGCAGAAGCCTGTTAAAGCATATCACTTCTCTAGACAATGTAGGAAAGAAAGCACAAACAGAACACAAGGATTACAGCCTCGCAGAGCCTAAGGTCCAAGATCTAAGCTTATGACCAAATGGCATTACTCTGTTACAATTCTGCTTACATTAAAATCAGAAACTGCGAAGGACAGCAGAAGTTATAAGCAAAGATCAAAAAGTTAAGACTGTCTAAGAGGTTGTAAAATGCTTTAATTGCCTGGAAAAAAGTATCACAAGTGCAAAACCATGCAAGGCCATATAATTACAGAGCAGAACAAGACATGCTTAACAGTGGGCTCAAAGTAAGTAGCAGTTAGCTGCTCATTAGCTGCAGTGGCTAGAAAGGCAACTACTTGGTGTTAATTGTTGTAACTGTATTAAAATAATCTAATTAGAGAAGCTGGGCAGGTCTTTGCCTCATGTATGTACTTTCCTCTGCTTTACTTCTCGTGCAAAGTAATTGAAACTGGTATGTGGTGGATAGTTCAGAGAAAACAACACTGTCTTCGACACTTAGTGCTACCGCTCAGTGTTGGACCACACACTAGGAATGAGAAGAGGTTTAAAAAAAAAAATTAAAAAATCAGCCATCAACAAATGAGTGTAGCATCCCTACCTTAAAGAATGATAAGATAAAGACAATGGATAGCTGCTGGCATGAGACAAAATCCTGAGCATTTGAGCAAGGACAGACAAATTGTAGGAAGATTTAAATACATGGGATGGGAAGGCAGCACACAGGCAACTTCTAGCAACTGGAAGAATCAAATACAAAAAAACCAAGGAGTGTATGTGCACTATGAGCAACACCTGCATATTCTGAAGGTAGTCATCTTTCTTTTCCTTTGTTATATTATCCTCCCTCTTACACAGGAACAAAAGAAAAAAATTATGTATTCTTTATGAAGTATCAAAGAACATGGTAAGTTTATATTCTGAAATGCTGTTACTCGTAATGGTAGATTGAGACATTTTGCTTACTTGTCCTGTACTCCTGCCCCACAAAACTGAAAACAACAAAAACCTGTTCAGCTTCTGGACTTAAGAGGAAAGTAAAGGCTACAGAGACAATGAAATTTTTGCAGAGAAGTTTTGAAGTACAGACTGCTGGCTGCTTAAACACTTAATTCAAATACTGTGAAGAAGAACAACAGCAGCTGACTAGTGGCAATACTGACCTGTAAAATGCATGTGTCTCTGTAATTGCTCTATAAAGTCCACTTGCTGCCCTTGTACTGATCATCTTAAACAAGAGTACTACACTATTACCAGACTCTTTGGTAATAGTCAGATACACATTCTTCCCAGATTGAGTTGCCATTTGAACAACAGGATAAGCAATCCTATAAATGAATATAAAAAAATAGAAAGATTTAGCTTTTAAGGCTAAGGGCATTTTTCATAAGCTACACTATGGTAGACTTTTATCAGAAGTTATAATGATCTCCAACTGTTGTCTGTTATGCTGCATTGAAGATGCTGCCTCAGAAATACTTATAAAAATCAAGAGTATTAAGGCCAGTTGTCATCATGAATATAAGCAGGTAGTGTCGTCAGACCCTGCATTCCAATAGCTCCCTTCAGTAATTCACAGTGCAGTATTTATATTTATGTAAGAACTAAAGGCATGCTCAGTACTTCTGAAAAATGGAAGATGACAATGATTCCACAAAATAAGTACCTGTTGACAGGACTGAAGTCATCTTTACAGATGGATATGCCTTCAGGTCCAACACCAATAAGGAGTTTTTGCCCTTCGCTATCTCTCACTGAGTGCCACTCTACCCCATAATTCTCCAGCGTTGTAACGATCTGTAGAATCTGGTATTCAGCAGAAGCTTGACTTAGACCTTCCAGCTCTTTGTGCTTTGCAATAATGCTGTTGATAAAAAGATGAAGGATAGGTGAATTAACCCAAGTACGTGCTGTTATTGTCAGCAACTTGTTTTAACTTTTTTTTTTTGAATGACCTACTTAAACATGTTATTAACACTCCTGACCTGCCTTATCTGACTATAGCTTTTCAGAAATCATGAACTGGAAAGACTTGAGAATTGCCAAAACATCCTGGGCCTGTTCAGAGGACAGTACTGCGCATTTGCTCAGAAGTTAAAAAGCAACAATGTAATCAAGGCTTTACAACTAACAATTCCCCCCCCCAACATATTTACCTGAACCACCACAAAGTTCATAACTAATGAAAAAAAAAATCTACAGAAAAGCATGAGACAGTTTCTTGATATTCAGAAATAGAACTATGAACGTGTTTTGGGAACCGTGTGTACTTCTCAGTGTAAGCATACTAAGCCAGATAAATTCTTGTTTCTCTTTCACAGGTGTAGGTCTAAGACATTTGATTACCCTGCTCCAAATAGTTAGATACCTCTATTTCAGAGTACTAGAGGTTCAACAGCTTTTGCTTTCCACAAAAAAAGCCCCAACTCAAATAAGCTTAAAAAAATAACTGAAGCAGAACATTAGTTAAACATTCAGGTTGTATTTTGATCTCCAAAGCTTTTTTTTTTTTTTTTACCACCACAAGATACACTATAACATCAGCAATTAAGGGCATAACAAAATCTTATGCTTTTGGTCTCCAAAATGAGGTTATATCATGGTGCTCTTTTTACCTCTCCAAAATGGTAGTGGTAAGCTCTTTTGCACACAAGTCTTCATAATTGTACTTGGCAGTGTTCTGGTTATAATCTCCAAACTTCATCTGTGCCAACAATGCACTAAGTTCAATTGCATGCTCTGAAGAACACTGAAGATTACCAGCGAGAAGATCTTCTTTTATATGCAGGAAAAACATATGCCTACAATGGAAGGAGAAACAAAGTGTTATAAGATTGTTGTAATCAAATAACACCTCAGCTATGTTTCATATCATTACTTAGTCAAGAATTTTCAATGAATGTACCAAGTGGAAAAAGTCTGGCAAAAAGGAAAGAAAAGGACCTCCATCATCTTATTCACTTACACTTAAAAGATGAGGCTACAACTGCAGACTGTATCTAAAAGCACTATTTAAAGAAATGAGCACTTTATGACATGTTATTAAGAATAGGACCTGTTTAAACTCCTAAGGCCACTTAGCAATTTCAGCTTAGCGGGAAAAATATCAATGAAATGTATTTGATTAATTTCCTACATTTAAATTTCTTTGGCTGCCATTTACAAGTTATTGTGCAGAGCAGCCCAAACCAGCACACACATTCCTACCATGCAACAAGAGAAGCCATATTTGCTGTACACAGGGGAAGTACCTCTACCACCACAGACAAAGGGAAGATGGTGCTTTTGCCAGTGGCATGATTAACAGGGTAACTAACAGGGTAACCCAAAATGCCTGAAAAGGCATCGTGGAATCAAATTTTTAAAATCTACTGTGTGAGCATATTTCTCAGTCCAAGCTTTACACTTGGGATCAAGGCAGGTTTAACAACTAACTGGGAAATGCACAAAGCTGATCTTAATTATCTAATAGATCAGTTAACCAGACAAAGCAACATTTCCATTAACATTAAAAGCAGCTTGCTATTTTCCCCTATAGTCTACCTTAACTTCTATAAATGCATCCTTATCTCCCCTTAGGAAAGACAATATAAATTTCTTAGCATTTGTTCTTAAGACTTAACACAGTTACAGAAACCAGATACAGAAGAGGTTACATATCACTGAAAAAGATATCTTTCAACAAATGAAGCCTTATATCCACAGGGATATGTCTTATCTTCCACAGTAATGCAACACTTACATTTTACTTTTCTAAAATTAAGTATAATCTACTTAAAAAGCTATTTTGAATCACTTGTCATAGAAGGAAAACTAATTACTTGCATCTTCAAACAGCAGTTTCGGATAATATCTTAGGTATATCCTGTAGTAGCACTCTACAGCTCCATTGTACAACAAGGCAAATGGGGCTACTTTTTCAGCGCTATAAACTGCTGAATTTGGGTTCATTCTTAGCTCTACTGTGGTAAATGCTGCAGCTAAAAAAATACTGCCCCCAATATGCCCTCTATTGAGAACTTCTGCATCGGGAAAAATGTATTGAATTACCCTGACCTACAATCCATTTCCTGTAACAAGTCACAGCTCCAACACCTCCTTTTACAAGTAGTTTGAGGCATACTAGAGCTTCATTGCAGTTGTGACACAAGTGCTTAATTGCATCACTCTGATGTCTAGACATCAATCTACACACTTCAGCAGTTCTAGCAGGGGTCTGGGGGAAGCAAATAACCTCCCCCAGTGCAGAATACAAGTTTAGGTGGCAAGAGGACTAGAACTTCAGACAGTACAGTTGTCTCCACTGTTAGCAGATTATTCCTTATTTAGGATTTTTTCTGAGCAAGTCCCAAACCTCTGCTCCAATCCTGCTAATTCATAGCTCTCTTGGCTTGGGCCACAGAAAGGTACAGCTGCAATTTTTTTTTTAAAATACATTGGTTGTACACGCTCCTTCTGGGGCTCAGTCCACAAATCCAGATATATTTGATGACTTACTAAAACACCCTGACCAAAATAAATTCAAATAGTAGGCATTTCACCAGTTCCAATCAACATTTCATAAAATGGCTTTTCATACACTTTTGATCCTCTGTTAATACCAGAACAGGTTTTCCAGTCATTACAACTATGTACTAATTACACACACAGGATTTCAAAGAAATATCTGTCAATTTTCTTCTCATTAGCTGAAACATGTTTACAACTACCACACCTAAATGCTTGTATCTTCAGTTTATTTTACACATACAACAGCACTGACTACACAGGGAAAAGTCAGTCTTCTCCCCTTGCTGGGAAGGCCTTATTGACATCAAGAGGGGAGGTGAAAAACAGAGATTGCTCCTGCAAATACAGATCCATTAATTACAGAAACAACTACTGCAGAGGCATGGTCTCTCATATCCCATTACTAAAAAGCCAGTAACAGCACAGGTAGCCAAATGATTTTAAGGCACAACGTAAAATAGCATCACATTAGCTAATATGCAGTAACTTCCCAAAACTGGCTTATCTCACAGACTAAGCTACTTCACTTTTTTTCTGATAATGGGGACAAAGGTATGGTACATGTAAGGAACACTTATTGCTAAGTAACTAAAGCTATGCAGGTTCATGTCCTGGCCTAACAAAAGAAATAACAATAGTGTTAGATCAGAGAAAACAGACAAACCACCCATATTTAAAAGTCCTTCTCAAAAATCACTCGTCTGTACCTAAAAAACCCATTGGCTTGGGCCCAAGCCTTGCCTAAACTGTACCCATGACAGATCAGAAACTAGTTAACATAGGGCCTTCTGCCACTGAAATGAGTTTTTGAATGACTGAATTATTTTATACTGATCTGCTACAGCAACTGCCCTGAACCAAAGTTCAGGTAGGAAATTCACTGGCAAGATTCTTTTTAGTTTTCCATTGAGTTCTTAAACACGCTTGAGGAAGGAAAAGCATCTAGAAATTGAAAGACAGTCAGGACTGCAAACAATTTGTACATCTGTGATTTTTGATCCTTAAGCAGACAGGCAAAAAAAAAAAAGAAAAAAAAAGAAAAGAGTGCTTTTATTGCTGAATACAGTTAAGCAAAACTAAAGCATCAGGAGCCTTGAGGCGGTTCCTTATCTAATTCTACAAAGTCTAAAGGACCCAACAGATTGTCTACAGGAAATGTGGACATATTCAGATTGTTAGTTACTAGAAAGTATTTATGTACATTTTTGCAAACTAGATTGTGACCTACTCCCTTAACAGCACTCAATCCATTGCCTCTACTTTCTCCAGGAATCTCTAGGTAGTGTGAAAAAATTGTTAAAGCTTTTCTCAAGTCTAAAGATACTCCAGTTGTACAGTAAAAGAGTCTTCAGCTTTTCAAGGAATTGTTTTAGTGTTAGCATTTTACACTTAATGGATTTTTACCTAGAAAGTTTTAGAAAACAAACTTAAAACTGAAACCTCTACTGTTTATAACTGAAGTCCTCTATGGGTTACATTTCCAACATGGCTGTTAGAATGTCTTAACTTGACCACCATCTAAGAAACTAACTGGTTTTGTTTGTGCATCATTCACCACTTCACTTACAACAGATAATACGTATGTACCACATATAAATGAGAAGTGACTCAAGTCAAACAAAAGGTCTGTTTCCTACCCCCACCCCAATATTCTCTTGGCACATACTACAGCTTTGTACTACTCTTGCAAAAGTTTCACCTGATCTTTAAATCTTCATATAAAACAAGTCTCCACAACTCTGATCTTTACCAACCGTTGTGGCTTCTAGTTATTTTTTACATCTGCCAGATATGTTGCAACATTGTTCTTAAGGCTGCTGCTAGTTCAAACAGAACTTTCTATTGTACTTGTAGCCTGAATGCTATACATGACAAAGCATTAGTACAAGAGCCTATATAATCTAACCCAGACTTGGTTCCCCCCACCCCTGAACCTCATGCTAGCTAGGTATTCCTGTGTATTCAATTCTGGATCATTTCCTTTGAGGTCAGGAGTTCAAAACAGTATGTAGAACTACAGACTAGAAGACAAAGCATTAAGTTCCCCAAAGCTATACTTCATTGGTCACTGCCCTGGCCGCATTTCCTCCTTTCATAAAGAGGAAAAAAAAAAAAAGAAAAGCTGGTTTGGAATTAGAACAGGATCACATAGTTTCTTCAAGCACTAGTTACACTAGTGATTTTCTATTCATTTTGTATCCTTATTTTTGCTCCAGTGCTTTTCATACAGTTTATGTGCATATTAAAATTCAGTAAAACCAAATGTACTTATGTATCTCAGTTGCACATGAATTATTTGATACAGATGCTGTGGAAAGGGAAGGTTGCAAGGTGACTTCAGCAGACAGCCCATTTCACAAAACACTGCAGCTACCAAACCAGAGTCACAAACCTAGATATTGCATCAATTGCTTTTTGGCTCCTTATGAAGTGATTTTTGCAGGCTGACTATACCAAACACCACTACATGAAACAAGTACCAGTATTTCACTACAACTAAATGCTTACAGAAGGCAAATCACCTAGTTAGTGTTCATTCAACTGAACTGGCAATAATAACCCCACAAAATAAGCACTATGAAAAGTTAGAGTATACATAACACAAGATTAATTTCTCTTGAATGGCTGAGGGAACTGGGGTTATTTAGTCTGGAAAAGAGACCTTATTGCTCTCTGCAACTACAAGAAAGGAGGCTTTACTGAGCTGGGAGTCAGTCTCTTCTCCCAGGTAACAGCAATAGGACAAGAGGTAACGGCCTCAAGCTGTGCTGGGGAGGTTTAGATTGGATATTAGGAAACATTTCTTTACCAAGAGGGTGATCAGGCATTGGCACAGGCTGCCCAGGGAAGTGCTGGAATCACCATCCCTGTAAGTGTTCGGAAACTGTGTAGATGAGGCCCTCAGTGATACAGTTTAGTGGTGGTCTTGATCTTAAAGATCTTTTCCAACTTAGTTGATTCTGTGATTCTTTCTTAATTCATTGAAGACAGTTATGTGCACTAGGAATCAAAGTTCTGCACTGAAAACTTTGTTTCTACTATTTTTTTAATCAAGGAAAGGAAAACAGGACAAATTATTCTTTAGATTTCTGTTGCGAAAGTTTCAAGCTCAAACTTAGTTGTCAGGGGAAAAATAGAACAAACCCCCATCCTTTACCAATAAAAGCATCTGTATATGACTAATGATTCCTAAAGTAAAAATACAGCCAAAAGAACATTCCTCTGTCAGACTACTGGCAAGAATCTTAGAATATGTCTCGAGGAACTGTTGTTTCTCTCTGGGTGTGACAATGCTTACCACAGGGTAAGGCTCTTTTCTACTGTGAAGTAAATTTATGATGCTGCAAATTCTAAAGGAATCCAAGTTTAGAGGAACAACTGTTTTCCCTAAAAATACATTGATAAGGATCTCTACAGAACATAATTCTTTTTTTAAAAGCAGGTACCAGGACACTCCATATGAAAAAGCAATGCCATCACAGTTACAATTTAACTCTGATTTAGATACAATCCATGAAACTTACCCTGGGGTCTATCACAGCAGACTTTTATTGCATATTAGTAGATACCATGACACTGCTGCACTGGCTGGCTATTGCAACAGGATAATTGGATGCTTTTCTGATATTCTACCTACTATGTGTATCTTAATCACATATAGTATAATGGTGTATTTTACAAGCAGTTCTAACTAATTCATCGGTACAAGTGGATAACACTGCAAAAAACAATGTACTTCGTAAGTATAATTCAAGTACTAGCAAACATCACACATCTTTTAACAGCTGCCAAGACAATAATTGGGTACCTCAAGCCAGGCAAAATATAGCTCTTTTGAATGCTTTACGAGACTGTGGCTTGTTAGAATCTGACATGTTACTTTAAACTGCCATGGATCACACACATTTGATTTTCAGTCATATTACAGAAGACAGAACTTTGCCCGTCCCAAAAGCACATCTGGACAAATCCGACGCTGCTCACTTTAAAATGGTTTCTACTTCCGTGCGATCGCCGCACGCTGACTTCACCCAGCCAGACTTGAAGCCATTGTCCGCTACGGCCGTAGGGTCCGTTTCCCCCCACGCGGCTCTACAGACACTGCGATCTTTAAGGCGCGTGCATAGCTCGCTCCTGCCCGCCTCCCGCGGCGAGCCCCACGCCGGGTCCGCTCTGCCCCGAGACAGCGCCAAAGGCCAATCGGCAGCCGCGCTTCTCTGCCTGACGGGCCGCGCCCCGCCGCCGATTGGGCGGCCCCGCCGGGGTTACTGCCGGGCAGTGACCCGGAGTTACACCGCTCCGCGGCACCACCTCCCCCCAACCCCGAGCCAGCGCTCCCCCCCAGTCACAGCGGTTCCAGGACAGTCCGGTGAGTGCAGGGTAATCATTCCTCCAAGCATCAGGGTCCTTGCCGTAACTCGGTGATCAAAGTCGACACAAACACCACCCATAAATCATTCTGACAAAACCCCGACTGTTTAGTTTTATTTTTTACTAACTGTTGCATTACCTAGCAAGAAGTACAGAAAACAGTGAAAACGAACATGACATACAACAGAGCTTATGATCTAGATGTTGGACCATCAAACGTATCTTTAAGCAAAGTGATAGCAGTCCTTTCCAAGCCAAGGCGATTTTCCATTCAAAAAAATGTATAGTTATTCAAACCGCACTAAACAAGCACCCTGTTCCCGTTTCAGACTTGTTTGTGAAACTAGTTGACAGCAGCAGATTAAATTTGAATAGCACTCTTGCACTGAAGCACTTTCATTCCACTGAGAACAATTCCAAACTAAGAAGTCCTGTGGTGAAATTCAGCACCAGGCAGTCAAAAAATTAGAAACTGAGATCCAAAGGACAATGGAAATAAACGGCTTCTAACCCCATAAAAGGAAGTGTAGCAAGGAGGCTTTTTCCCCATGCAATTCTCCCATTTACAGAACACTTAGTGAAGATGGTTTGTTGCCCTAGTGGTGGTCCAAGGTACAATTATAACCTGCTCTGCCTTTGTGCTCAGCATCAAGATAATTTCCTCACAAGATTAAAATGCATGAGGTTGTCATCTTCCCCTGGATTGCACACCGATTGAAGACAACAGAGGCAGAGGTTAATGCTCCCTTGCCAGGTGAGCTTTTCACCAAGCATGTAGAAACCTGAACATTATCAGGATCTTTACTGAAGCAATACAACTGAGGCTGACAAAGCTCTTAAAGTATACAAAAAAAACCTGGTAGCAACTCAGTTACAAGACTCACTATTATCATCATGACAATGCACATCAACATTTAGAATTACTTGCAGCTTCACAGATTTCAAAAGCTGTCTCAACAGGCATCTGATTTATATGCGTAAACAGCACCAGAGTCTGCATGTACAAGCCTGGGGGCCTCTGTCTACCTTCTTCACACAAGGGACCAGAAGGCCACAGGAACACCGTATACACCAGTTAGGTACCTTTGGTTTCTCCTTTAGCAGTTCTGTCCACATCACTATTTCTGACTTCACAAATAAAAGAAAGATGTCAGCTTAACTATACAGCTAATCCTTGCAATTCTATGATATACCTGTTGATTTAAAGTTCAGTGATGGGTTTAACAAGTTTTTTCTTCTCCTTCATACCACACATGCTTACATGCAAACTACAGATGAACGCAGTTCCATGCATGTGTAAATTTTCAAGCAGACCTGAGTAGGAAAAAAGCAAGTCTACTGAAACGCTTTGTTAACAGCACTGAAACAGACATTAACAACAGGCACTGCGGAATTCTAGGTCTGCTACATGCAGAATACTGGGCATACACAACTAAAAGGCAGCTATTGCAAGTCACTTTACAACTTGTATTTGTAGAAAACACTAAAAATACTTAGGATGTAGGCTGACCACAGCTTAGCTGAAGCCTCAGGAGTATTCATGTTTGCAAGACAGAGTGGCATTAAATATTAGTTTCAGCGCTTGTTGCTCCCCAAAATGATAAGCAATTACTTCTATAGCAGAGTTTTAATAGATATTTTCTGATGACTGAACCTCAATTACTTTTAAAGTTGTTAAAAATATTAGTTTTAGAACCATCTTAATTCATACATGAAAGACAGCTTGTCCCATCTACAACCTTGTGAAGTTATGTTTGTAGTGGAGAAGTACTTGCTACTTTGATGTATACACAAGCTCTGTTACATTCTAGCTACACAACCTGTCTCTCAGGCTCTTGGGGGGGTGTTTCACCAGTTCCAGCTCCCTATTAATTTGCACAACCTGCCAAGTCTTGCACTTACAGTGTTGAAGGCAGGAACACAGGTGTCTGCAAAAGCCTTGTAAAGTTGAACAAACATTCATCAAGGATACCATTAAAAATGTCAATCATATCAGCTTTAGGTTTCCTCAGATTCAGCCTCATTTGGTGGGTGCGTGCAGACACATCCAAAATGCTGAGGGTAGTCTCTTCTGCCTCCATCAGGTAAGAAATTAGGTTGCCCCTTTTTTCTACATAAAAATACTTCATTATTTGGTTTTACAGTTATTAAGAATATTTAAATGAGGACAAGTTTCTTTAAGAAAAATACTCAAAAAGAACCCAGAGATAAGCCGTGGATAGCAGAATCTATTTTTCCAAAATAAGGCACATCAAATCTGGAATTTGTTTAGCATATATTTGTCTCACTAAAGCTATTATACAGGATAACTATGGTCCAAATCCACAGCATTCTGAAAACTTCAACCAGATTGATGAGCTGAAACCACTGCTCCCCAAAAGCCACTCCCCTGCACACTAGTTCAAAAAGTAAAATATATACATATTCTTAACTCTAATACTTTTTTCATAGAAAAGAAAAAAACACAAACAAAAAGCTCCCAACAAAACATACACACACAAAAAACCAAACCAAAACCACAAATACACTAAATCAGGCTGTCAGCCTCTGACCAAATTTTTTAGCCAAACATTTTGTGCAGAACAATCATGTTGTACCCATGGTTTTAATCATAAAATTACCAAGTTAAGATGTCCCTGCCCATGGCAGGGGATTGGAACCATATGTTCTTAAGGTCCTTTCCAACACTAACCATTCTATGACTCTAAGTTGAGTAGTGAAAACACATGTTGGCATTATCATCATAGAGACACTAGAAATCCAAGTGGCACCATTCATATTAACTTTGCTATCTAAAGCTAACGGGAAAAATTAGTTGGAAAGTCAGCATTAAATATAGATGTGCACGGCTCTCCTAATCTTTAAATTCATGTGGCACTTAAACTCAAGGAGCAAAAGCAAGTGTTCACTACTAATCTTAGAAGACCTGGGATTGACTAACAGTGAAACAATTTAGGTAAGAAGACTGACCACAGAAGAAGCAAGACAGCTGTTTCTTTCGGAGCCTCAAAGGGCCTGTAGCTATTTGAAAGTTACTGTAACATAACACCAGACAAAAAGGAATTCAGCAAGTTTTTTGCTTTGTGGGAGGAACTGTTTCCTGCTTTTCCTTACCAGCCGTTTAGAACGACCTCGAGTAACACCACTGAGCAGGGGTTACTATCAGACATGCAAACACCACATAAATAATTTGCTAGTGGTAGCTTAGTTTCTTCCACTTCAACACTAGATGCTTATAGAATTACCTATACTCATTACTTACTGGTAGCTGCATGATACTTAAAGTATTAACAGTTTGGGTTTGGTTTTTTTTTAAATAAAAAAGGAACAATACATTTAAATAACATTGAAGGTTTTAAGCTACACAGAAAAATCAAACGAGATTACCAGAAGATGAAAGAAAAACAGTGCATAATCACTTTCATAAATTACAGAAACTGGAAACAAAATAATCAATTAAATTTACTTACAACCATCTTTACCTTACCTTGTCTGTTCTTGTAAGATAAGATGTGGCTCAACAAAAAATTTGACTCTTAATTTCAATCGATAAGGGGCTAAACCATCCATTTGCTGGGAGATCCTGTTCCTCAAATTCAGCCACAGATTTTCCCCTTTGCTGCCAGTGAACTGCAGTCCAAAATAATCAACTTCTATAATTCCCAGCCTTCTGCAAACCTGAAAGAAAGAGTTCTTTATGAAGTTACAACATAAAGATAAAAATATCACCTGAACCAAATACTGTTTTAGACTGCTCACTTAAAACACACATAAAAATACAACTCTAAGCACCTTATACAAAAGATTAATTACTTGGCTTCAAAGTTGCATACAAAACAGCATGTAGGCAAATATCAAGAATAAACTGGGAATTTCTCCACTAGCCAAAAACCACATGGGCTTCTATGGCCAAATTCCAACCTCCCCCGTCCCCCCTTCTCGTCTCGCCCTCAGGACAGGCACTTAAGAGGGTCAGTGGATTTCCAAAAGAGGCAAGTATCTTGTCATTCAGCATCATAGCCGATAACACCTCCTAGGCGAGGAGAAAAAAGTACAACCCACAAGTTTTATTTAGACGCCACCAACAGACTGGGCTGCTACGCTCGACTCCATCCTCCTGGCAGTCGCCGCAGCCACATCGAGGCGGTGGCCACGGAAGGGCGAGAGCTCCCGTACGAAGGCTGCAGCCAGCACGGCCCAAGCAAGCCACGGGGACCATCCCAGCACCGCCGGGGCAGCATCACCGGGGCCGGGTGGGTTCCACTCTTGTGCGTCTCCCCCTCGCCCCGGGGACAGAGAGCTCAGGCTGCAGCGATGGGCCAAGGCCTGCCCTTAGAGGAGGTGGCAGGGCCGGAGAGCCCCGAGGCGGGGGATGCAGCAACCTCTGCATCCAACATGGAGGGGAAATTAAAAATGAAGGAGGGAAAGAAAAAAACGCATAAAAAGAAAAGGGATGGGGGTGGGGGGGCTGCGGCGGCTCCCCACCCCCACCGCGGGGTTGCGCCACACACGGCCCTGCCAAGCGCCACCACAGCCCTACACGGCCGGGCCGGCGAAGCCGTGACCCGCGCCGCCGTTGTCCCCCTCCCCACCTCCCACCCCGGCGCGGTGAGGCGCGCCCGGTGGCTCTCGTTCGCATCTGTCAGGCACTAACGGTCCGCGCTGCCCAACGGACACCGTCACCAACCGCACACACCCCTCCCTGAGCCCTCCAGTCCCTGGTAACACGGCGCGGCCCCTCACCTGGTTGAGGCAGTCCTCGCCATTAGCCTTCGCCTCTACCTCCACCTCCATCACCACCGCGTCCGGCCTGGTCACATAGCACAGCATGGCTGAGGGAGCTGGCGGGGGGACACACACAGCCAGCGCCGCCGCTGCCACGGACACCCCGAGCGGCTGCTCGCTGCCGGTGGAGAGCCGCAACTGTCGCCACAGGCTGACGTATGGACGCACTCCCGGCCGCCGCCTGCCCACACCCGGACAACAGCCCCGAACACCCTGCCAGCCCCACTCACTGCTTACACTCCGCCGCCCTCGCTCCCTCCACATATACCCTCCACCTCCCCCTCCCCTCTCCGAGCGGCACCTGCGGGACCAATCACAAGGCGCCGCTCGCCGCTGCGGGCCGCCGCCACCACCAATCAGCGACGCCATCCCCGGGAAACGGCGGAGGCAGGGAGGGCTTTTGGTGCCGTCTCCCTGGCGCCCCCTAGCCGTAGAGCAGGGCCGCGGCCGGTGCTCCCCGTGCCCCTCCCGGCCCCGTGCCTGCCCGTGGTGGCTTGACAGCCCAAGGGAGCCAGGCCTCGGGGCCCTCTCCCGCTTCAGCACCCAGCGTTTCCAAATTACCTTCAACCATCGTCACCTGCAACAACCCAGAACTTCTGCCCTACTGTTATGTCCGGTTAAATCAAAGCAAAGTAAGTTCTACGTGAAGGCAGGGACCAAACCTACTTGGCAGGGACTGGCTACAGAATTAATATGAGTGGGTGGCCGTGAGCTATGTGACAACCAGCTATTTCTGTGTCTCATCTCTAGGCTTTGCAAACAGTCCTTTTCATTGAGGGGGAAATAACATACAGATTAGTGCTCGATCACCCATGCATGCAAAGCACTGGAAATGTGGAAATTGGTATTGCTGCCTCCGTCCGCTGTCGCACTAATGGATGATGGAGCTTTCACCCTCATTGAACTCTTTAGGGACAAAGTTTGCAGGTGATTCCTGGCCAAGGGAGAAACACCTTCACCAAGGCGAGCACTTCAGGAGTATTTGTTTGGCAAACATACCCAAGGTACATGAAGTAAAATAGTTTATGGGTACTTTAACAATGTAAATTGAAACGACAGGGAGGACTAAGTACAAAATGCACGCTGTGCAGGTTCCCAGAAAAAAATGCAGATTGAAGAAGTACTGAGCAACACAGTGTTGAGGAACAAGTAGGCTGTCAGGGGAAGTACTAAGAGAGGAAATGGGTATCTGAAAATGCAGTAAAAGATAACTGAGAGAAGAGCAAACCATAGAATTAATGCAAGGTCACAGTGCTGAATATTACCTTGTTCCTGTGTGTATGGGTATGGACCATTTGCTTCTGTTTGGGTATTTCTGCTGTGCTTGTCAGGGTTGTTAGCATTTTCAGTTTGTATTAAGGGAACTCCCAGAACAGATGCTCATTCTGCTGGGAACTCTGAACACACAGTATATGGAACTCTATCCATTTTGTCCATGTGAACTCTAACTAGAAGACTTCTCAGTTCTGAAGAAGGCAAAGCAGTAGGAGGAAAATAAGGTTCAGAACATGAGATGTCAAACCTGAACAGTGCTGCATTTCACCTGTACACTTACTAGCTGAGATTTTAATGCCCAGGTCTATAGTGTTTAATTTTAAGAGCTTCTAGTCTCAAAAGACCAGACTCAAAGAGTGAAGGGTAGAAAAAGGGAACTAACATGAAAGAAAATAAAACCCAATTGCAAAATTATGTTCACCCTGTGGTTTTTTTGGGGGGGAGGCAGGGGCAGAAGGGAGGACGACCCTTTTTAAGAGGGACTTAATTATGAGGGTATTAGCCACTAACAAAAATACCACCAAATATTTTAGTATGGAAAAAAGCCTGTACGCTCCACTTGTTCTTTAGTTTCTGTTGGAGTGAATGCAGTAAGATTTTGGATCTGTTTTCAATTACTTCTGTATATTGCAGTGTTATGGTACTTTGTGTGATTTCTAAATTTCTTTCATAATCAAAGGAGTCCTGGAGTTGTTATGAAGAAGAAACACAAGAACTGCTATGATGACTCATGCCATTAGTATTCTGATATCCTCTCCCTGACAGTAGCTCAGATCAGATGTTACAAAGGAAGGTGCAAGAAATCTTTATGTAATTTGAGATAATGTGCTTATACATTTTCTCTACCACTAAACAGTTAAAGCTGGCTTATACCTAATAGGTTAGCCTTTACTTATTTATACATGATACTTGTATCCTAGGGATCAGTTCACCTGGCGCTAGGCATTGTCCAGACAAATAGAAACAGATGGTTCTTGTCCCAGAGATCTTACCTTTTCTCTATGTATGAATATCCTTTCTGAGTTTTCCTTTTATCTCACTTAATATAAATGTAGGTGTTCTTATTATGTCTGTAAAAGTGCTATCCTGCTTTGAAATCTGCTAAACTGTAAGCCACAAAAATAGCTTGTGGCAGTAAATTGCGTAGACTGGTTAAGCCCTGTGTACAACAAGCGTTTCTTTTTGAGGGTGTCATCTGGACACCGCTGCTACAGAAATACATTCCACTTCACAGCCTCTCTGTGATATTTTATTCATGCTGTACAGGAGAGAGTAAAAGACCAAGTCCTGTGTTAGCACACAGGAGACAGCTCTTGCGACAAGCACCCGTTGCAACCCTTTGGGCTTCGAGAACTGAAACATCTGCCAGTCTTCTACCTGATCTCTTTGATGAATCAACAGCACTCAGTGAGGTACACTGTCAAACTGCTCATAGCATGGAAAAGTTCACCCTTTGTGTATCATAAAAGAACATTGTTTATCAACATGTCACCTCAGTGCTGTATGTCATGAAATGCTATATGCTGTATCACAGTAATACGTCTCTGATGAGTCAGTCTTTTCCTATTGTATCAATTTGTGCATAAGAAGTTCATCTTATATACATTTTCTTTTTCTTGATGTAATCCCTCTACAAAGGTCATTTTTGGTCACAACCTACTTCACATAGCAAATATTCGTTGTAGTGCCTCCTTGTCTGACATTTGAATGGAAAGCCTGCGAAAAGTCCAATTGCTTGGAGAAGAATTGTTCGAATAATAAGTTCCAGACCTCTGAATTTAGACCCTAACATGGCAATATTGACCCTTGTTACCAATAAAGGCTAATGCTGCCTCTTGTACAGATTCTTGTTTGCAAGGTTTCCCAGGTAGTTGCATCCAATCTATTGCCATGATACCCCATCTTGTGAGGTATGTAGTGTGTAGTTATGGTCTCATTACCCAGATGTTTATACAAGATCTCTAAGATTCTCTCTTGTGTTGCTTGTTGCCCATGGTATTGACCCTGATCAAATTAGGATACGTTACTGCTAGAGAATATTATGCAATAGGACAAAAGGTTAGAAATGCTCAGCTCCTGCATGTGCTCAGGATGAGGCTTCATTAAGTATTTAGAAGGACCTGTCCTTTATCTTTATTCTCCTATGGTGGCAGTCACATTAAAAGCATGCATGGAAGTGCCACATTATCCCAGCTATTGTTGCCAAAGGTGTGCTCTACAGATTGTGAGCTTCTGTAGCCCTATATAAAAGAGAAGCCTGGCCTTCTCTGGGAAAGCTGAACATGAACAGACTTGTCACAGTGCTGTTTGTGTGTGGTGCCTTTTGTTCCAGCAAGAATGAATGGCTGCATGAGAAAATATTTTCAGTTGTAATCTCAGTTTATATAATAATCAGAAGCAGAATGAGGATGTAGACCCTGACTTTCTGTTTCCCTATCCTTGTACCCTGTGTGGGCATTTCTCCTGTTCTGATTCATTGCTTTCCCATTTTTATTTGGCTTAAATGGGAGATACTATGTAGGTTTAAATGCATAGTTTGTTAGGCTATCAACAGACTGTTGGGTTACCGCCACCCATTGCACAAGAGCCATGAAAGGCTCATCTTCATGAGCTCAGGGAACACAATGGCAGGCAGGAATCCAAATTAAAGCCTAAGAGGAAGGGAGACCCTGTCTGGTCATCTCCCAGGGCTGTCCCTGCAAAGCCTCAGCCCCAGTATTTGGGTGTGAAACCCGTCCTCATGAGGCATGAGGAGCAGCTCTCTGAGTTACCTCTTGGTCTAAGGGGGGGTTGCCAGCCAGGGATGTGGAACACATAAGAAAATGTAGGGCAAGAGCTTTTGGGCATTGCATAGGATTTATTATGGGATGTTTAGGGGAGGAACCAAAGGTAGGACAAAGGTGGGACTTAAGAGATCTGGGCAGTAACAAGTGCGAGTAAGAGTTCATCTGTGTAAGGGCGGGCTGGCTGGTCAAGATGCTTGTCTGGAGATGCCCTGTACCTCACCAGCACAGCCTGTCCTGTCTCCTTACTAAACTCCACCTTCAACTGTTTTCCAGTAAGGAACTCTTTACTTCTTGTGCGTATGGGGTGGAGGTTGGTCTGTGATGCAGAAATGAGTGCGGGTCTGATTGCTAGCAAAGATAAAGCCAGATAAGCCAGTGAGCAGGTAAAGTGGGCTTGGGGCCAGGATGGATTTGGAGATCTCTGAGGGCCATCTCTGGGTGTGAGAGTAGCTGCATGTCTGTGGGTACAAGATCACAGCCGGGTGGCTATTTGGAACAGGGGTGTCCTGGACATCTCTGTGTGTATGTGTGTGTGTGATGGTCTGTACCAGCAGCTGGAGTGGGGCTGTAGCCTCGAGAGATCACATGCCAAGGTAGCAGCAAGTGGGAAGCAAGGGATCCAGGGGTGGCTATTGGACAGACTGCCTAAGTCTTTCTGCTGGAGGGCTCCTCCTCATACATATGTATATGTATCCCCACTCTTTGGACCTTCATCCTGCTCAGCTGGAGCAGGGAGCAGGATGAGGCTGGTGGGTGCTGTCAGTGTATGTGTGAGTGCTCTGTGTGTCTGTGTGTGATCTGTATGGCCAGCAGTGTATAAATGTATATTTGTGGTGTATACACATGCTCTGTGTGCACGTGTCTATTGGAAATACATGCTCAGCCTCATTACTGGTTGGACCTCAGCGCATGGAGTGACAGCAGCCTTGCCTCTCACAGGCTGCCAGATTAGGTTTATTTTCCACTAACACAAATCCTTAGAGAAAAGCACTGGAAAGCACACATCACACCCTTGTTACTTTAGTTCTGCTATCCTTTTTCTCTGTCTTCTGACTGTCTCTTTGTATTCTGTATCAAACTGAGTAACCAAGGACCAGGTCAGCACAAATGCATTTGAGGATGATTTGAAACAAAACTGAGTGGGATCACATGATTGTAGTCAGTCGTTTCTGCTGCCTCCTTGCTGGATAAAATTGCTTTGTGCATGAACACAATGGTAGTGTCTAGCTTCCTTCTTGTCACTGTCAGGGCTGCTGGATATGTTGCAAATGCACATTAGACACGTGGATGATGATCTTCCAACTGAGAAGCATGGAGGGAAGCATAAAATTAAGGAGCTGTTCTGACAGTGATGGTTGCTTAGGGGAAACACCATAATACATCAATAAACACACAAAGATTTTCTTTTCTACCTGAAAGATTCTTTTAGTGTTCTCATATATATATGATGTCTCTCTGAACTCTCTGCTCTGCACTGTCCACACTGCTTTACCAGCTTCTATGGAAAAAGTGCTTGTCAGAGATTGACATGCTTCCCACAGTGCTGGTTCACCTTTACCAATACAATGAACACAGAATAATGTGCTAAGATTGTCCATGCAGCCAACAGTCCATAAGCTGACTGTTTATGAAGCATTATCTTGTGGTTATCCCTAATTTGATGAAATTATTAAAAAAAAAAAAAAAGAGAAAAGTTAGGGATGTCAGTTCAGTCTTGGGGTATCTGGTCTGGGACATTTTAGGAACATAAAACCAGTCACACCAGATCACACCAAGGATTCCCATAGCCTTAAGTTCTGTTTCTTGCAGATTTAGTCCAGTGATAGACAGCACGTTTAACATGCACTTGTTGATGCCTATATGCTGCAAAGTGCTCGAGGCCAATACTTCATGGTATATGAAAAAGCATAAGAAGAAATTCTTATTCTTACTCCCCAGAATCCCTTCACAGCTTTCAACTCAGAGACTTCCAGTATATTGTTTTGTTAGACAAATAACTGTGTCGATTTGCATTTCCTACTTTAAAACCTTCCCTGTTTGAGATCAAACCAGACCTATTCTTGCTGGGACATTTACCAGCTCCTTATGAAGCCTATGAATTCAATTTCATAACCAATTTGTTTATAATTCATAGCAGAAAGAAATCCCTGTGTGCACTTTTTCATGAGCTCCTGACATCAAATCACCTTTGAATGTGAACTTGTTTTCTAGGTCATTGATTCTGTTTCTAGACATTTTTCTTCCTTTGGTGCTTGCAGAATGAAGTCATCATTGATTATTTTCATGTTGTTAAAATGTGCTCTTGTGGTCTACAACCAAAGCTTTCAGAAATTAAATTCTCACTAGTATTCTCCTACTTCTGTCACTATATGCTCATAGATTAAAGCTGTTTGCCTTTCCTCACTGCCCTTTCAGAACTGCCAGGATACTGAAAATATGGGTCAGAATTTAAACAGATTAAAATACAAAGAAAGACTTGGTATAATAGCTATTTTTTGTACATGTCAAACAACCAATAACCACAATTAAAAAAATGTACATACATCTAGGAAGGTTTTTCATTTTTATAATAATAAAAGTCAGTTCCACAAAATACAAAGTGGTGTGATACAAAAAAAAATTTGTATCAAATGCATTTTTTCTTTTCTTTTTTTTCCCAGGAGTAGAGCATAAAGATTTCAGCAGTAATTGAGTTTTAACATTATTTGATCTCAGGGAGTAGAACTTATTTTATTCAACATCCTAGTATCTGTTAGAATTAGTACAAATTTAATTCACACCATTCTTATCAACAATTGAATACAGACTTGCTTATAGCCTAGAAAGAAGAAATATGTATCTCTCTATCTTCTGATATACACTGAGTACTGTTTGCTGCTAAATACCATGTCTCCCAAGTATTATTGTTAAAAAGCTTGTCTGAGAAGATAACATCTGATAGCTATCAGTTGTATTTACTTCAAAAGATGTAGTCTTTAGGAATCAATGTCCCAGTATTTAGCAAATGAATGTCTGAAACAAAGGTACATGAACACAAAAGTGGTCTCGTTGCACAATTTTATAAGCATATTTTTCAGGAAGGCGTTTTAACAGACTGTTACCTTTCAGTTGAAAGTATTTGCAGTTAAGACAATTACATTGTGTTCTAAATGTCAGCCAACAGGATTGCCAGCAAAACAGAAGCAAAGACAGTTGCCCTTAGAACTCACACAAGTCACTAGTTAGTAACTTTTTCTTCTACAATATCTTCAAACTGGTCTATCTTCAGTATCTTCTGTGTTCTAATTTCTTATTTCATAATTAGAAACAGACTTAGGGTCTACAGCTTTCATGACCATAGGAAAGAGCTCATAAACTAATTACATGGATTCATATTTTCAAATGTTGCTCATTACTTTTAACAAAAGCAAAACTCTTAATTGGATAACATAATAGAAGTTTCTCTTCCCTAGAGCTTGAGGCATGCATGGAATTTGTTGTAAGAAGAGGAACAGATATCAAGTTGTAGTGATTCCAGTTACATAGAAATATAATGAGCAAATTAAGATAGGTCAGAAATTTCCGACTCTGCCATAAAAGCGAAAGAAACCTTTTTTTAGAGATGATTATTCCTTTCTGTGAATAAGCTTATCCTTTCCTGAGAAAAGTCAAAGTAAGAAACTATAGATAGAGTAGGTATGGAGAAATTAATGCAGTGTGTGGGGGTTCTCTCTCTGTGCCATGTTTTAGGGAGAATTTAGGTCAAAGTCAGTGATTTTGTCACTTGACAGATCCAGTACTTATCACTCCTACAAAAAAGGAAGGACCTTGTGACAAAGAATTCTGCCACCCTGGTGGCATAGAGTGTTTTTTCTGAGAGGAGCTATGGAGCAGGTACTGGCTTCTTTCACAGCCCTGAAAGGAAATTAGCTCACAGATTATCTGCTTAGCCTGTGTACTTGTATCAAAGACAGCACAATCAGGGGAGGGGAAGCTATTTTGTCATTTAAAGGAAAAAAAGGTTCCTATTTGAAAAAAAACATGTGTTCCTGCTAAAAATATATACATCTGCGGCTATACACATATATATCTGTATGGATATATGCACATGTACTTTGACTACTACCTTCCTAGTGTGAAAGGTTAGTTATCTTGCATTGTCATTGTTTCCCCAAATGGGTAATATCGATTGTTTCATGAAGTCAACGAAAAAATTGCCAGTTTCAAGACATGGATGAAGTGTGATAATTGATTTTCCGAAATGTCTCACAGTTATATGACATGTTCTTAGCAGGATCAGAAACTTGTTAGACAAGAGGCAAAGCTCATGATACTGTGTTGTGAATGAATTTGTTTGCATGAATCGGCTCCCAGAATGACACTTGCCTAGTGTATTTTTGAATGCAAAAGAAAAACAATAATAATACTCTGAAAGCTGAGACACGGTAAGTAGACTGCTTATTACAAATATTTTTAATAAGCTTATGAAAAAAAAAGATAATTTATTCACAGAACCCCCTCAAAATTAGCTGTAGTTGCCTTTTTCAGCAGATAATGAAACTGCTAAAAGAGCTGGTAGAAGCAATACATTATTTGATTAAACTAGTATAAGTAAACAATCCAAACAAAAGTCACAAATGTTATGCATCTTTAAGGATACAGAGTAGAGATATATATGAAAGGCTCCAATAGCCATATTTGCAGCTTACAGGCACTACAGTGCTTCTGAACTGAAGGGATGAAGCATGTGGAGCATGAGGACAATAGTGAAGAGAGAAAACCAGCGAGGATTTGGGGAGGTGCATTTGTAGGAGGAGAAAGAGGTTGTTTGCCTGGTGCTGTTTGGGAAACTAGCTTGAGCAGTCAATAGTGAGCTAAGGATCTATGAAACCAAGGCAGTGCAGAGGAGACAAAACAGACAAGCAAAATAATATATATACAAATTTAGGGACAGAAAGAAACATAATGAAAAAGTTATGTCCTTGGTAATGAAAGAAGAGAATTTTGAACTTAATTTTGTTTCTGTGTGAAAGAAATGGAATTAAATTGAAAATATGAAGAAAACTAAATGAAAAAGGTATCTGGAGCCTCATCTAGGAAAGCTGTGTATATTAGCACAAAATAGACATATGAATGCAATACTGTACACAATAGTGTACACAGAACAATCTCTTGATTCAGGATCACCAAACCCATTAAGAATACTTCTCAATTATTTCCTTTATTTTTCAGCATTTGCCTTCTTTTGAATTTGATGTCATACTTGATGAGTGTTTGATAATGCCTATTTGTAGATAGCAAAATATCTCAATAGCCGTTAATGCCACAAATGAAAGCATATAAGATCAGTCAGAGACTGACGTAGAATCCATGTGGTCCAGAATCTGCTTTTAACTTTACAGCCCAAATAGCATTCAAATTTCTCAAAAGGCAAAATGGATATGCAGAAATGGGTATTCTTGTATGAAAGTATCTCAAAATTATGGTTGATTCACAGTTGACCATAGCTGGGAAGAGAACAAAAAGCAAACTGTAAAGGTTTCTATAGTACTAGTAGAAGTCAGATAAATTATCCGTATTCACAGAGGCTACGTTGCATGTTCTACAGCTTAGCAAGGAAAACAGTAATTTTCATAGACTATTTTTGTATGTGCAGTTTTTGTGGGAAAACTGTACTGCTCTGAAAGAATTCCAGTGTGTTTCGCTGTAGTCTGTGTGAGTCATGTGTAAGTCATTAAAGTCAGAGCCTGTCCACTGTGAACCCATCATTATTGTGTAGGCCAAGGTTAAAAAGAAAATGTCTGGTTTATGATTCCACTCACTCTTTTGACTCTATCATTTCTAGTAGCCAGAAAAGAAGTGCTTGAGAACTGACAATTCTTTACAGTTTCCAAAACCTCAGCTCAACATCCATTACACAGCATCTCTTTGAAGAATTTTTTAGCTAATGCATTATATTTGCACCTGACAGCACTCACAAAAGTTTAAGAAAGAAGTGTAGCTACAAAATAGTACCTGCACAACTCTAGCTTCAAGCACAGAAAACACCATTCCCCTGTCTCTGCAGAAGGTTCTAGAGATTCAGGAATTCCATTTACAAAGAGAATCATACACTCCATACATTAATTACTGTTGTAGACTGAGGAGAAAACAAAACCAAACCAGAAAAAGGGAAGTGACATGCCCATGAAAGAGCACAGGACCATGTCTTTTGCTTGAGGAAACTGATTTTTCATGTGCCATCAACATGGGCTCTTTCACTTGACTTGCTCTGTATTTTTCACAGAGCTCTAACAACTACTTTAATGTCAATGTTCATCTGAGGCCAGTATAAAACCATCTGTCTCTTCCCATAGATTTTTAAATCCCTAAATGACCTCCAGATAGTTTTTAGAAGTTTTTTCTTTTCTCTGTAGTGTCCTCAGAACCATCAACCCAGTGCCTTTAAGTATCTCCTTCCTCTTATTACCAAGACCTTCCAATTAACTGGCAACTGGAAATACCGTGTTCTGTGCATCAGTCTTAATTACTATTGTGGGAACTCATTGTCAGCAGGCACTCTGTGAGTCAAAAACTGCATTTTGTAAGAACCCAGTTCCCTATTTAAGCTGTTAGCATGTAGGTAACATAGCCCTTGACGTTATTCTGCTATCCCTTTATCAGATGTTCAGAAAGGTTGTGTTTGTCATTTTATCTTTTTTAAAAACAAACCACTCCCAGTTTTGCATTCAATTTGAAAATCATATTTTGGTAGGTGAAAAAATTATCTGTTTGTGAAGCTGCTTTTGCCTACAGCAGGAAGTCATTAATGGGCAGTTCCAGTGAGTACTGGGATCTCATAAATAACAACTACTTCCATGAGCACCAAAACTAATGAAGCCTATGGATTTGTCTTGTAGTTGGATTCCCAGCTGCTTAATAACTTGCAGCCTATCACTGAGGCTTTTCTTTTGTCTGGAGCGTTCATAACATCCCTCTCATGGTTTCTCTGGTATTTAATAACGTCTGAGTTCGTGCTGCAATCTTTCCTCAATGAAGAGACTAATACCATCTCCCTTCTTGACATAAGTACCCACCTTCACAGAACTTAGACAATAACTTGATATCTTTGAGACAACTGCTGCTCTGTCAGACTTCTGTCAGGCCTCTCAGCTGAGGCCTGCCAACAGTTTCAGAAGTCACTGGATTAGGAATCAGCAGAGAGCACAATATATGTACCATATTTATCTAGGAAACTAGGCTCAGTGTTCTGTGTTGGTTTTCTGTTTGTTTCGGTTGGGGTTTTTTGTGAGTTTTGTTTTGTTTTTCTTCCCAGGAACTGAGGCCAGTCTCCATTTCTATTTATTTATGCATGTCTATCAGTTTTAGCTAGTGAGAAATAAGTTAGCAGCCTCTGGGTTTGATGATACAATTGTAGGAGGACTGCATTGGTAACCTTCTAAATTATCCATGTCCATTTCCCATAGGACAGACTGTAATTACCTTTCAGCGCCATAAATTCCCTTAAGTTTTCTGTTCCAGGTATCTTGCAGTACCAGCTGCCCAGCAGAACGCTGCCCTCAGATTGCTTGTGCAGGCAAACTAAGTAAGGTATGAGTTTTAATACATCAATTTCCTTTCTGATGACTACTTAAACTCCTCTGTTGCAAAGAATTACTGATGAAGAACAATACCTCAGGGAGTTTCTATATATGTTGTGGCATTTGCTAATTCCGGCATGCCAATTCTATTATCATGTATTGACATTTGTGTTTGTTCAGCTTTGGCCCAGTAACCATGTTGCTACCCCAGTTTTTCTATGAATCTTTTCAGATGGTCTCTCCTAGATCAAAGCCAACTTCTATGCAAACTTTCCTGCTCTACATCAAAAGCAATCCGCAGAATTTGTGGTGAAACACCTCATGCCAAACAAAACAAGTGCGGCAATGTGTGGCAAACGTAAAACAGGTATTTAAGCATATGCTAATACGCACTCCTTTGCTAACAGAATCTGACAGAAACCTGTAGATACAGAAAGGAGAAAAAAATATTTGACATCATTTCATTGAGAATTTCTTCTTGTGTAAACAGTAGAAAGTATTCCTTTTTATATATTTATGTATTTTTTGTTATTTGAAGCATTACTTCAGTGAAGTGTTTCATCTCTTCTTTAAATGTGGAAAGTTATTCCCCCTATTTGTCCCATCACTCCCTCAGGAAAAGCATTTCAAACATTATTTTAGCATATCCTTTACCATGGGCTTTTGCTGGAGTCTCAAACTCATCCAGCACAACCCTTTCAGCTCTGCTCTCTGAAGAGCTTCCTTCTGCCTTGGAAGATACCCTTAAATTCTTCCTCAGTTGTTCTGTTTTGAACTTGAACTGAGATCAGTCTCTTTATGAGAGCAAGAACTGGCTATAATTTTAAAGTCAGCATTGGGTACTTTAATATAATACCATTGTGAATTAAATGCCTCATGGAGACAGAAGTAGGGGCTTAAAGTAGTTTCTTTGCTGTCAGTCTTTACTTCAGCGTCCCATTACTTTTGAGGGCACTATACTGTCTTATACATCTTTGTCCAATTACAATGGATAAAGAAGTATCATGCTTACTGTCATATCTCCATCTTCTACTGTAAGTATTGGGTTTTGCTATGATGACAATTTTTTTCTGAACTACAGGTGCTGTTGTCATTCTGTTTCACTTTGTGTACACCAGCATGCTCTGCTAGTACTTCCAGATTCACAAACTCATATAGTTCACTGAAGTTCCTCTATCTTATGTTATGACTAGCAAGCCAAGTTTAGCTTGTGTTACTCACCACAGCATGTGCTGGTTTTTCACACTCCTACTGTGACCTCCCCATGTCTTCCTGCCTCATACTTCTTTTATCAGAACTGTATTATTGGAGCATTGTCTGTTCTCTACAACTGTTGTTCTGGACAAAATAATTTCTCAGTAGCAGATTCTGGTTATTTTGCCAGGGACTAAATTTAGCCTGCTTGTTGCACTTGAGCTCTTACTCATGCTCTCTCTCAGATTTTCATCCTATGCCTCATTATAATTTGGTCTTTTATTAGGTCCTGAATTGCCTCCACAAATTATCAGTTTCTCTTCTGCTTTTGTTTGCGGGCTCCATTTTTCTAAAGTCTTTCTATACTCTTTGATGAGTATTTACATATTTTACTTTAAATGACTAATTTGGAAGTTTTGTTCATGTCCTACAGCTTCCTATATGGTCAGTAAAGAGAGAGAGGAATTCCTTATGAGGACAAATGTAGCATGTAAACTGGGCTCTGAATTACTCTTTAAAGAGCCTTCCACTCCCAACTCTTTCTTTCCTCTCTCTTTCCATTAATAATCTACGAAGATTCTAATTTAGCTACCTGATTTATAAGAACAAATTTATGCAGTCTGAGTACTCCTAAATGCACAATAATGCATTTTTCATGTGTTTTATTTCTATATGCTATAATGTTACATTTTATAAAGTTATATAGTTAGCTTTTTCTACTTGAGCTAGCTGGAAGCTATTAAAATTGTGCAGTAATGTTACCCAAAATAAAGGCACCTTCTGACCAATCATCCTATTTTTGCTGGCATCCACTGATTTAACCTTCCACAGTTGTCCTCTGCACTGCACCTCTCCTGCAGAGCTTTTAACTGCCCCACCCCTTTATTGAGGTTATTTCCTTCATTTGTACCACTACTCCTGGTATCACATTCTGTAGTTAAAAATATAATTCAGAGCCAAGTATTTGACAGAGCCCTGCTTCATTCAGCATCTGACTGATCAGTACTGTCTGCCATAAGTCTCTGAATAATCTCAGCATCTACTTGCAGCTGGCTTACACCCCAGGTTCTTAAAAACCACAGTTATTCAGAAGCAGTGCTTCTTCCAAAACACTGGTATTATAAATCCAAATACATTCTTCAGAGCAAATTTAAAGAAAGGTCCAAAACATAAAAGTCACAGCCTTTGAAGCCTGTTCCAACCCTGGCATGCCAGTTTCTGATGGTATTAGTCTATATTCAGCAGTACCTAATAACCATAATCAAAGAGAAACAGTATCATAGAGTGCACTCTGCAAAGCAGATTCCTAAAGCACTTTAGCCAGATGGCTGTGCTAATCCATGAAGACTAATTTACAAAACAAGACAAAAATGTTCCAATGTTAAGAAACAAATTGTAAATAGGGGTACTAAAACGGATATAATTTATTGGAAGTTATGTGGAATTCCATTAAATTATTTTCTGTGCTCTAACAGATGTAGCAGTAACTACTATTTACATACCATTACATGTGCAATTACGGTTTTGGAAGATTTGTATCATTCATACTCATGGCAAACAATTATTGAACAGAGAGTCAGGATTTTAAGTGTGGAGTTTTGTGCTTCCATCTTGCAAACAGTTTATTGAATAAAATAAGATTTTATTTTAAACATTTTTAGTTAGCATTCCAATGAATCTTTTATGGCTTTTGTCCCTTCACCAGAGTTAAGTAAAGCAGAATTGACTAAAACTCAAAGGACCACAACAATGTAGGAAATCATATATTAGAGGAAAATACATCATATGGAATCTGGCATGCTGCAACTCCATGGCCCTCAGTATGTTGAGGACAGACTGTGCTGATCAGGTGCAGGGCATCAATACACAAGCATCCTGGCCAGCCTCTGCTTTCCATAGGGAATCCTTTGGAAGCTTCAGTGCTGTTAGCTGGAGGATTTGTACACCTGTCATAACAGCTGTAGTTATGTATGTTCCCTACACAGGCCTTATAGAGGATCATCTTTATTTGCTCTTTCCTTGGAAAAGTCGTAGAAAGTTGAACTGGAGTCTGCAATACATCATAGTTCATGCAAAAATGGCTATGGAATGAATAAAGCGATACAGAGCCACCCTCCACCCCAAAAATAATTAACAAATGCTTAATGGGGGCAAGAAAAAATTCTACTTGAAAAAAATGGCTGGACATTTCTGTATAATGCAGCAAACTGAAGGGAACACAGCGTGAGCCATAGATAAATAACCTGGATCATCTCAAGGGATGATCGTTTGTATGCTATCTTGCCAAGGTTTTAGACCTAAGACAGTTACTCATCTTGTCTGCAACATGATAGCAGGATTGAAAGCTGTGTTTCAGTTTTAAAAATGGTTTTACACTGCTTGAAAGGACTGTTCAGAAACAATTCCAACTGCCTCCAGGTAATTCTCTTGCTTATATCATGTACATAAAAATAAGAAAATTAAATAAGACTTGTTAATAAGACATTCATCTGAATTAATCTGCAATTGTTTCGAATTAAAAGTGTTTATGAGGTCTTGAATACAATACTTCATCTTCACAAACTGTAAGACAGAGAGAGGGCTTGAGAAGCAATTAGGAATCTCAAGATAGAAAGCACTATCCAAGTCCAAGGTACTCTTGTTATTAATCATTGTGTAGCTCCCCACTACTGTAAATCAACATCAGTACATTGAAGTCAATGGAGTAATTGAAGCAACATTGATTTTTCACAAGCTGCAAAGATGATCCAAAGCATTTTGGTTTTATTCAGGTTTCTTTAAAGAAATACAGATGTATTTTTTCTCCCCCTTCTTGTATGTTGAAGAAAGTAAATATCAAAGCTAGTGTTAATTAAGTGTTTAGAGTTGAGCTCATGAGAGGATTAAGAACATATATTAAGATATTTTTTCAGCCTTTCAAGTGTATGTTTCTATTCCTGTTTCTGAACCAGACAGTAATTTCAGTTATGGCAATGTAGTTATGGAGCATTGCTAAGGAAATACAATGCTATTACTGAAATAAACACCTGGTTGATAGTACTTCACATGCACTCCAGTGATAAGTTACATTGTAGCAAATTTTCATATGGGAAAAGTTTGCCTGAATACATTGCAAGTATATTTGTTTAGTCATAGAATCACAGAATGGTTTAGGCTGGAAGGGACCTTAACAATCATCTGGTTCCAACTCCCCTGCCATGGGCAGGAACACCCTTCACTAGACCAGGTTACTCAAAGCTCCATCCAACCTGGCCTTCAACGCTGCCAGGGATGGGGCAGACACAACTCCTGGGGCAATCTGTTCCAGTGCCTCACTGCATTCATATTGAAGAACTTCTCCCTAATATCTAATCTAAATCTCCCCTCTTTCAGTTTAAAACTCATTCTATCACTACATCCCTAATAAAGAGTCCCTCTCCAGATTTCTTGTAGGCTTCCTTTAAGTACGGCTGCTACATCTGCTTTTGTTTGTCATCAGAGTGAAAAACAGAGGCAATGGATTAATGAAAGTGAAGTTCCTACATACAATGAAATACTATGCTTGTTGAAAGTAAAGTTTTGTGTGTTGATTGTTCGTTCACTGTTAAATACACAGGATATCAGCACACGCTGAGTCCTGATGTGTGACCAAGTAAGCACCTTGCCTGTAAAATTTTGCTTGTGGCACATTAAAAACTCCAGGTACAGGTTGCATTTATTGAAAACTCACTCGAACGGGATTGTTAAGGAAAAAAAGAGTAAGATATGTTCAGAAGAAAAGCTCACAGATGTATCATGGTCCTCCTAATTTACTGAAATTAACATTGTATTATTACATTATTTGTTTGAACTTGGTGTTAAATAAATGTAGATTCTGTAATGCAACTTACCACATCACAGAGAATACAGTGTACCATGAATTTATCACATCTGACATAGAATAACCTGAAGCAATAGGTCAAAATGAAAACACTTTCTTGATTCTTGCTGACAGTCAGACCCAATTATACCATGGAAAATACCCAGTTTTGAAAGAATGGGCCTGACTTCAAAGCCTGTAAAGCAGTCACTTATGAATCTGTGTAGGGTACTTTGCCAGTTCTATATTTACCCATGCCTTGTCAAACTGCCTTCAAACAGATGTTGTAAATAACTCGTGAACTGAGGAAGAGACAAAGAACACAGAGCAGAATAGAAAAGGTCAGTGTTACTCTCTACCGTGACAATAAAACATGCTAATTGGGGGGCACCAAAACAGAGGTGAGAGTGGAGAATTGGAAGGAAGGATATCACAGCACTGTCTTGCAGTAGCAAGCAATTCATAAAGCAGCAATGCATGAAGAGGAGAAAGGGTGATTCACCTGAGAGATTAACAATACTTAGTACTGCAGCACCTCTCTTTTCAGGGATCTGAAAGCTTTGACACATCTAAGCTGCAATCTAAGCACTGCCCTTGATACTACACTTGTACCCTTTGCCAGTAGCAAGTCCAGAAAAAAAGGACATTAGGTCAGATCTGCCATGGAAGCACCGCCAAAAAGTATTATACAGTGTCTTTTTGAAAGAGAAACTGTATTTTTACCCCAATTTCACAGAAAAAGAACTGAGGCGCAGATAGAATAACTATGTTTCCTGAACTCAAAATACAAATCAGTGGCTAAGCTTTCATTAAAACGCAGATACTTTCACAGCTGTGTACCCTCACTACTCAGAAATGACCTGTAAAAATCTATATTGCCTCAAAGTTCCCCTGAATTTGGCAAAGAGCAGCAGCAGCAGTTGCTGTTGCAACAGCTGCCAGTTAGGTCTCTTCATTGCGCTCTCCTGTCATGTTCCCTATGACTAGCTGCCTAACTTAAGAACTTTGTCCATTTAAAAATCACATTTCTAAATGCATAACTGTAATTTCTACAATTGTGTTTCTGTACTCAACTATCACACTCTAACATGTCTGCTGACACTTGTGCATATCACATACACAAGAGTATCAAACCTAGTAAGTTAAGAGAGCTACAGGAGTAATTGGTAGCATCAACTTTCAAGTAGCTTGATTGAACTTAACAAACAGTGAGAGAATTTCATTTTCGGGTCAGCAAGCTGGTACGCCTAACAAGCGCAGATTCTATTATTTCCATGCCAGGCTCTCAGAAAGACTGAAAGGAGAAGAGGAGGAGATGCATGAAACATCAGCAGAGCTTGCTCCACTGCTGATTAAAAGGAGACCGGAAAGCTTACGCTGCAGTACTGAGCATCCAGGTGCCATCTGACTCTCCCCCTCAGAAGATCAAGTTCTGTAGCACTGGACAAAGAGATGGGAGGGCTCTGGGTAAACCCAGGCGCCCCTGGCAATTCACCACTGCTCCTGATCTATAAATAAAGGGTTTAACTCGTCTCTTATCTGCATGCACTTGTGAGGCACAGAAAAGAGGGTTTTGCTTAGGATGGTTTCCACAGAATGGATCAAATCTAGTCATAGGAGGGGAGCACTTCTTTGCTAGGGTATTCAGAGGCAATAACTGTGATATTACACTGCAAGCTACATGCGACCGCTTAGCATACGTAAGTGTATCATCACCTACCTTCAAAGATCAATCACCTCTTGATGAAGGATGTCCCTGGTTTATACTGAATTAAGGACACCATAAAAGTAAATTAGACAAGACTGGAAACTCAGGAATGCTTTTCCCAATTAAGAATGCAAGGAGCAATTAGTTAGGCAAATTGCAGTTGGAATTTGGCCAGTAAAATCAAATTCTGTTTTTACAAGAAGCAGCACAGGATCCTTAAGAGCACAAGTCTAATCTAAAAAAAGGAGAGGAGATGGGATAACTGCTCTTTTTTTCTTGTCTTAGTAAGGTTCTTTCATTTTCCTGATTTTTGCCTATAAATTACTTAATTATGTTCTCTATTCATAAACATTCTATGATACAGTTGCCTGGAAGTCTAATCCTACAATTGTTACTGCAAATGAACAGAAATATAATCTGGGCTACACAGTCAGAATAAAATAGCAGAAGAAAACCTTTGATCAGGAAATTAAATATATTTTAGTGAACTGAATAGGGGTCTCATAATAAACACATATATCCTAATATAAGTGTGGAAACGGTAAATATGAATTTGGGGACTTGCTTTGTTTTTGTATCGGAATCTAACACTTTTTATTTCTCTCAGGGTTACAAAAGCTAGAGAGAATAAAGGTCTCATTTCTGACACAGATGCAAATTTGTGTTTTGGTGGACATTATTTATTTGCAAAGCAAATTTTTGTTGCATAGAGTGTAGACGAATTTCTAAAGATAGAGCAAAGCCCAGTCATAACAAGTAATGCTCCCTGAACTGATAGGGCCACAGTTTTTTGGAACCCCCACCCCGTAATAACAAAGCACTGTACAGGCAGATAAAGGATTGTTAGTAATGTGAAAGGTTTGAAAGCTGAACAAAGAAAACTGACAGGACAAGATGATTTTAAGTTTTAACTGTACATATAAATATATACGTGTGTGTACGTTACTGAGAATGGAAGGAAAATATTCCTTTAGACGGGTTTACAAAGAGAGGAGCTAAAAGAAGCAATTTTCATTTTTCTTTTGTAATCTAGTGTAAAATCATTCTGTCTTCACAACCTGTAGGCAAAGAAGACAGTCTGCTTCTCCAGCTATAAAAACCAATCTGTCAGATTTTTTTCAAAGGAAGTCACAACTGATTTCCCTTAAAATAAAAAGCAGGAGGATTACAGCTTTGTGGTGACAATGAAATGTGCTCAAAACTTCTACAGTGAAACCCAGAGCTCCAGTGGGGAGGCACTGATCCTGAAATAAATGCAGTTTAGATTCTGTAGGTTCAGGGCTTGAACTGCCAAACATTTATACCTCTTCATTCATCCAGATTTAATGTTTTGCAAAGATTCCTGTATTTGAATAGAGCTGAAGGGTAACAAAATTACAAGCTGCAGCATATGATCCCATACCTACAGCATCTACACAATCCTTGCCCTCCCCTTAGAAAAGCAGTTGCAAGGCAAATGGAAAAATAGTTTTCTGAAAATGTATTTCTAAACAAACTGTGTCATGTGATGTGCTAAATTTACTATTCTGCCCTATTACATGCTATTGTGTCCAGCTGGCATTCTTTTTGTATACTACCAATTTCCTGTAACAGTTAATGTCTAGCTCTGGGCTGATGCTAAACTGTTTCTGAGGGTGTTTCTAAGGTAATGCTAAACTGTGGATTTGAACATGACCATAGTCCCCACAAAATTTTCAAGAGCCCCAATATTAAGTTATTGGACTATCCTCTGAGAAAATTAATGTTCTCTGAGTCTAAAGCCCACTCCAGTGCCTATGAAAAGACTGATGAACTTTTAAACACCCAGCTCAGGCACCTTAGATAGAGTCAAAAGTATTGAAGCAAGGATCCAGCTGTTCTTCTCAAAACCCCTTTGCAAACCCTGGATCAGAGTCTTATTTAGAGCTGGAAAAGCTCACTTGTGCAAGGAGGGTGCAGGGAAATCTTCTAGTACTGCTCAGGCGTGGTTATTTGCCAAAACAAACCACAATCTGTCACCAAATTAGCAAATATTTAAGATCAGGAATTTCATGTGTGTATTTGTTTCTTTAGTAGTTGGCATGCTGTGGAAGGTGTGCAGTCAGTCCCAAACCTCCCCAATACAGGCAGTTCTCTGTGCTAAGTTATTCAATGTCCAGGCTAATGTTTAATTTACCAATTTACAGATCGCAGCTGTGTTAAGTGCTGGCTAGCACAGAGAGATAGCACAGCTCTAGTGCAGACAGAAAAGATTTAAAGCTTTCTTTGATAGTTACAGAGATAATCTAAAGGAACAAAAGAAACAGAGGCTTACAACAACTTGAAGCACAGTTAGAAAGGTCATGGAGCCAAATCAAACTCTTCCTGGTAATTACAGACAATGTAGTAAGAGGCAATTGCCAAATAGGATTGGGTTGGGCATTAAGGAAAATAGAGACACATGGTGGCACCTCTGTTGTTGGAGATTTTAAAGGACTTGGACAGGCAAGGCCATGGCTGGCAATAGTTCTGCTTTGAGGGGACTCCCAGAAATGCCTTCAACTGGCATTTCTGTGACACAATGAAGTCAGATACCCATTTTCTGCAGGCTTATGTACATAACCTTGTGCTTTTGGAAATTCCTACTTTAACAGGATTTTAACCTTCACCTGTGTGTACAAATGGAGATGGAAGAAGTAAAAAATGGTAGGAAAGAAAGAATACTCTTTGTGCTTACCTTGACTCATATTTTCCAAGTCCAAGGATAAACATCAAGTAGGTATTGTTACTGACCAAAAAGATGAGACATTCACATAACCCCCAAAGAAGTAATATTCAACACTTTTAACTGAATTGTACTTGGATTTTGTGCATGCATTCATAAACCACAAAATTCAAGATAGATGAAATCTAAGGGACAGAATTTGATTACAAAGAACAGGCTGGCCTTTCACTCTTAAAATAAAAAGCGTATTTTCCAGATAGATGCATCGTACATCATTGCATTCAGGTAGTTACAACACTGCATCTATCTTCCCTCTGCAAGTGAGTTTGGTCCTGGAGCAATACATTTGTTTTATTGTATCCAAATAGCATTCATCTTTTACTTATTTTAATGGAAGTTTCAAAATCAACTTTTTTGGTATCTATATTATATTTGGAGATTCATAAAACTCCATCAAAGAGAAGTTTCCACCCTTTCATCAAGAAACGTGATAATTCTTAAAGCCCAGGCATGCAACCTGTCTTCAGCTTGAAGCCATGCCTTTGAAAACAAGCATCCATTTTCAGTTACTTGAGGAAGCCTCGGTTTTGGGAAAGGAGGAAAACTGCAGGCAGACTTATTTTTCTTGCATTCAAGTGGAAGAAGTCTCAACCTATGTTACTGTATGTCCTAGGTTAAGCTTAAACCACGACACTGTAATAGAAACTCAGGGAAGGAATGAGCGATGCAGAAATCTTCAAAGCTGCCTGGAGGCCAGAGCTGTGCATGCGGCAGGGCAGGCTGCTCACCTTGCTCTGTAGCAATGCCAAAAAGCAAGCATTCATACCAGACTAAGCAGAATACTACACCTATTTACAAAGAATAACGTCAGGAGCAATTTTCTTTAGAAAATTCCTAAGTAGTCATGGTGGTTTCAACACTTCCTGCACAACTTAAGACAAAAAAGGAAGAGAATACGTTATAGCAGAACTAGGAATTCATCTACAACACTACTTAATGTTCCACTGGAACTTAAAAAGGTACTCAGCCATTTCATAAAATGACAAGTCATATAGCGTTACTTCTGTTTTCTTGCCTAGGAAAGGAGATGTTATTTACAAAAAAGTAAAAGATTGAGAAAGCAGCATGGCAAGATGTCCTGTCACACACTTCAGCTCAGATTCCTCATTTATAATTTGCAATTTCTGAGGCCATTCAGTTTATAATTTCCTTTCTTCCCTTTTCTCTCAGCAAAACGTGAGAACAAGGACAAAAACAATGACTCAGAGAGAATCTTTTGCCTCTAGAAATACCCTCTCCCCAAAACTAGAAATTGTATTAGGAATCTATATGTTAGTAAAGTAGAACAAGTTAATTAGGAAGATAAATCATACAAATATATTGTAGCTTCAATTTCTATACGTACTATGTATTTTATAAACTAAGTGTCCACCTGAAGCACATGGAAATGATACCCATCAGAGCTGCATTCTGGGACATGAGCAAGTTGTCCCAGGTCTGCAGCCTTGTGGAGGCTCCATGGAAGAGCTGCCTAGCCTTGTAGGGAGACATGGCTGCTTTCCTCCTGCACATGAACCAGAAGATGCTCAAGCTTCTTTAAGCATCTGCCATGCTCATCCAAATAACCAAGGCATACCAGCAGACCAAATCGGCTGCATTCCATGGCATCTTTAAGCCAGTCTAGGTGCAGACGGCAGCTGAAACATTTGACCTCACCCTTCCCTGGTACCTTGGGAGATGTTACTGCTCTCAGCTTCCCACTGGCACTTGCACTAGTGTGTGCGCGAGAGCAAAAGTTGATCTGGCTGGAAACTATGGCTTCTTGTTGGGTTTTCAGATAGAGCAGCCCCTTGACCTCACTTGCATGAGGGTGCATGAATGTGAGTGGCAACACATGGAGACATAGAGAAAGCATGGCATGGAGCAAAGGGCTGGGTAGCAACCATCTCTTTCAAAGCAGCTACTATTTAAGTTATTGCAAAACAATCATGCAGCCACTATCATACCTGCTCTTCCATGGTACCTTCTCTGTGGGGGTTGGAGTACCAGCAGATCAGTGTCCTTCCTGACGGGGCACTCTCCCAGAAGCAGACTGCAAAGATCAACAAATTCCTTCACCTTCCTTCAAGGTCTTAATCTATAGCATACAAAGCTCTTGCCTCAACCTCTTAACTGTAAGTGCTTCTATTGTCTTTTATACCTACAGTATGGGCCAGATAGAGACAGTACTTTCAGATACTGCTGCTAGCAAGTCGGTTAGACAGCAAGTAGAAGAAAACATCCTTGTTTTATTTTATGAGAAACATTCCAGATTTCCAGTTGGACTTTAGCTCCCTTATAGCATGTGCTGGCAATGTTAAAGGCCACACCTGTAGTATAGATAATGGATTGTGCTATAAAGGAGCCTGGAATCTGGTTCCCTAAAAAAATTTTATCTGGCTGAAACACTGTGGGACAGTAATACATTGCAACAACCAAAAAGGCAAAGGAGAGATGTAAGGCTAATGCTATAACTCTATACTGCAGCTCCAGAAATACTGTCTGGTTGTAAAATTTCACCACCTATATCCCTGATTAAATGTGGGCAAGTCTATATGAAGTGCTACCTGACCTTTACAAAGATAAAAAAGGAAGTGTTACTTCACGATTCCAAAAAGTTAAAGACAAATCAGAACAGGACCACTATAAGCACTATAGAGCCTTTATTGTGAACTGTGTCAGTACATACTGGAGTACTGATTTTACAAAATCCATTTATCTTTCTATTTAGATTTGTATGTTCTACAGAGTGTATTTAAAGTCCACCTTAAAAATAGTGAGCTTCACCATTTTATCATCATTACTCCTACTGGAAGGCTGTTGAAGAACTTGATTGCTCTTAGTATTAGGATGGTTCTTTTAATTTTCAGCCCAAATCAATATGCTTTCTAAATCAAAAACAAACCCCAAAATTGTAAGTCTGAATTCTCCTTTGTTGCAAATTCAACTAATTTCATTTTGCCATTTCCCTTAGCAGAACAATTATACAATAGTTTTATCGATCCCTTCTTTATAACCTTTATAGTCCTTTTTGTGTTAGAAGACATACATCTCACTTGAATTTTCTTGCTTCTAGACCAAAGACAGCCAGTTGTTTCAACCTCTATCTATAGGTCCTATTTTCTGAACCTCTTCTTTCTGCTGTTCTCTCTTACAGTCTCTTCAGAGCTCAGCGACCTAAGCCAGCACCCACCAAAGCCAGCACCCATCTCCCATAAAAGCCTCTGTAAGGAGGAGTGGAGCATGGTAATTATCTCCTATGAGTTCTATATGACATTTTTGTTAGTACACCCCAGAATACCATTTCCTGGTTTTGGCACCCCATTGCTGGCTCATATTTTACCTGCAAATTTCTATAACACCTAATTTTCTGCCATGCTGTTTCTCTGACAGATATTCCCCAATTAATATTTCCATGTTTCATTTTCCTTCTCTTAGCATAGCACTCCATACTCACCTTTCCTGCACTATTTATATTGGAGGTGACATCCATATGTATATCGTCAGTCAGCCTGACTCCTTTATTACAGAAGAAATACGTGATAGCTCTTCTAGGAAACACTGCTTACAGGTGTGTTGGTGATTAGTTACATCTGCTAGGGGAAAAAGAGACAGGTAGGTGCTGCATATGGTGAGAAAACATGGATCAACAATTATACAATTAAACCACAGTGTGGATTCAGCAGTCCCTCAAAGCTATGTTATGCCTGTAGATCATTACTTAGAAGTGAACCTACAGGTCTCCTGGAGAACATCACAGAAAGAAGGCAAACTGTACAGTGGATTTATGACTATAACAAGTGTGTGCATTTGTGCTGCACCCCATGAAACCCATGGATTGCAGCAGAACAGCAGGGATGTAGGAGTCATTTGCTAGTGAAAAATGTGCAGTGCTGGTTTAAACCTTTCAAAGTACAAAAGGGAACAAGAATTCAAGCTCAGGCATATGCCATAAAACCCCATATGCCAGGGGTTTTTTATATTCTTCCTAAGAAATATGGTGGGTGTGGGGGGAAGGAGGAGAGTTGGGGTGTTGGAGTGGGAAGAACTTCTCATTTAGGCATAGATGCTTTACTGGTCAGCATGGTCTAAAAAACTTTATTTAGAAGAAATAGAAATACCTAGGATAGCAAAATAAGGACTACTGGAGTAATGGCCCTTGTGCATTACTGCTATGGGTTTGAGAACCGAAGAGTAAGTTATTTGGTTAAGGCAACTTAAAATGGAAATGGAAAACTATAATGAAAATTTTTTATTCTCAACTCTAGTTCCCCTGTTAGTGCAACTATCAGAAATTATATCCCATGAATGACAAAACAAGTGGAATTGTCCCTGATTATGCATAACTATTATGTTGCATAGCTCATACACCTGATACACTGGAACATATACTGGGGTTTCAGATTCTTCGGTGACACTGATAACTCTGTATATATGTATATGCACACATGTACCTACTTATATACACATATATAGATATATAAAACAGACATAGCACTGCACTTACAATTTTTTTGCACTCGTAAAGTGTGGGTAAAACCGGCAGTTTCAAATGCCATACCAATCATATACATTTTTAACTTAGAAATTCCTGTGAAGTTTCTTTACTCAAAACTGGTTTCATTATCATTTTTTCTGTGAACTTCACTTTCTGCTGATTCTTGAATTTAGTATTCAGCTTGAAATACAAAGCATTACCAATGAAATACAAAGTGTGGATCTCACTGAGAGCTTGCATGAGGTCTGGGCCAGTGAAAACACATCCCTTGAATATTCATGTCCTTGGGGGCTTCGTGTGCCTTGTGCTATTGAATAGCATCCACAAGTACTTGATTTGTTTCTCTCTTTACAGCCCTGACAGGTTGCAGACACTTGGTCATTGAAACTTCCCTCCAACTCACTGCTCCTTGTCAGAGGATCACTGATTAACACCTTAGAGGAAAGATTTATCCTCAAAACTTTGCTTTTCACAATACTGCCTCTCAACCCCTTTCTCAAGGCTTAGCAAGAAACATATTCCAGGCCAGAGACTCTCAAATAAATTCAGGATTTGTGTACAATGACAAAAAATCATATTCTCATTGTGATTTCTGCTGCTAAGAGCAAGTGCTGGTGAAGCAGAGAAGAATTTGGCTTGTTGATTGTCCGTATGAAATGAGTTTAAAGATAGTAGTTCCAGATATAGCAGCTTATGAAACTGAGCATCACCAGACTCTCACTGTCTCTAAACAAGATACTTGCTTACATCCATTAGATTGCCATGGTGGCAGTCTGGTGGTGTAGCTGATTAGTTTTAATGGTGTAGTTTAATGGTAACAGACAGTTGTGATGGCAGCCTAAGGTGGCCTTGAGACTGCTTTGATGAATGGCATGGCCTCAATACATACTTTGTCCAGGTATAAAAGCAATTGTGGGTATAGTGGATAATCAGTACACCTTGCTCATGTTAAAGTCACCCAGGATCTTTCTTAAAACAGGTATTTTTTAAGGGGGAAAATGCATGTTGATTGTAGCCAAATGTAAATACCCATTAAAACATTGGAAACAAAGTTACAGAGAACAAATAAAAACCAACAAAATCCTTTTCTAAAACAGAGTTACTAAAATACATTTCTGTATCTCATGGATCCCTGAGACTTGAGAAACTGTAAGTACAACCCAAAATCTTCTACCATTAGTGTTATCTTTAAGTATTAACTTTCTTCATCTCACCGGGGTGGTCCTACTCTTCATCTCCCAAAATTGCTGCTAGGAGTCTTTGTGCACTCTCCATCCATTTGTTCAACCCTAAACAGTTTACTTTCCTAGGTTTTGCCGTATTGCTTAACGATCACATTTGTTCTTCACTAACTGCTCATTCTACAAGTGCCATATTACTGTAGCATTTTTTCCTGTGTGCCACCAATCAAGAGATGCCAAGCTCAAACGGCATGTGCTGAACTACTCTTTGGATTGCCACATTATTTAAGTGAGGCTGGACAAAATGACTTGGAGTAGGACTCATTTTCAACATGTATCATATTCCACAATGAAAACTCCTTTTGTAGAGGCCCAATATGCAGATGATATTGAATCAGTTGCAGCAGGTACTAAGTCAGATGACTTTGGTCCTAGATCCTGTTCTATGCTATCAAATCCAGTGCTCTTCTGTGCCCTTTTCATACAAGAGGGACAAAGCTAGCATCATTCTTATAGCTTACAACTGGCCATGATACTTTTGGCTGACAGACTTGCTACAGTAATTTACTACTTGCTGTAGTAAATAGAGACTCATAATGCCTCTGATCCAGCCCTCATACAAGGACATAAACAGACACTATCATGATCAACTACTCCATCCACAACTTAAATCACTGCACCTGGGAATCAGGACCGCTCCCTGCAAATTAAAAAATCACAAGCAAAATGCTCAATCAACTGGAAAGACATTAGTTACTTGTAGGCAAAATAACTTCCTTACTATATTGATAAGACAATCTTTCAGAAGTGATCTTACCTCTTTCAGACTACAGCCTGGCTATCTTGTCTCAGAGCCCAAAACAGATGACACACATGTCTCTCTGTATTGGGTGCTGCCTGGCACATGTATTTCACCAGACTTCAGAGTTCAGGGGCATCTTCCCTCTTATCTAGAAGAGTGTCAATATGAAAAACTGGCAAGGCAGACATATGATCTAGGACAGTGACCTTTGAAAGAAATACACTTTGAACTTCACCATCAGTCACACCGCCAGCTCAGGGGAGCAATAATGCAATGACTAGCTGATGCACCAACTGTTCATTATTTGTACCACCATGAAGACAACATTAGCTTGTGCAGATGTAAACTGGCATGTGAGCATGAAAGGAAATTATTTACCTTAAAGCTGCTGCGGTTCTTCTAGATGTCATCAATGTGGAGTTCATGTCTTGCCCTCTGTGCTCTCTTTCTTGCTCGCTCCATCAGCTTCAGATCTGAATTATGAAGGAAAGAGATGGATCTGTTCACCTTTGCCTGAAAGCATGAAGAGGTGTAGAGCACGCAGCCAGCACTTATCAGGTTAAAGTCTCCTTTGCCATGCACAGGAGATGCACATACATTTATAGTAGGGTCATCCTGGACCCTGATACCTGCTAGATCAATGCTGTCTTTTTCCAGGGGAAGAGCAAATTTCTACAGAGTAGAGTTTGCAAGGGCAGAATAAACTGGGAAAAGAAGAAAACAATGCCAAAAGGGTAAAGGATGGGGAGATAGGCTTTTTACAGTTTGATGGATGATTTGTTTCACCTGTCCCTGCATACCGCTGATATTCTCACCATCTAAAATTTATTCTGAAAGTTCTTGGTTGGTAATTCTTTTCAACACTAGCAATAAAGTTTATAAAATTCTAATCTTTCAGTCAATCTTCCTCACTCCCCATTATTTCTGCCCCCTGAAGGGCAAAGAATGAGCCTGTGAGCTTTTTCTTCCTTACTCTTTGGGGCCCATGAACTTTACCTCTGTTTCTTTCTCTAAGTTGACATGAAATAGTCATATGATTCTTGTGTGTGTGTGCTTTTTCCAGCTGTTCCAGGTATGGTGAAAAAGATTCACAGGAAGGACCATACAGATGTACTTGTGGCTTGCTAAAAGGAAATCTGCAAATCAGCATTCCACTTTCTTTTTCAATTTGCTGATTTTAATAGGAATTAATTATTCCGCCTCACTAGTGCACTGGGAAACTGATGGTCCAGTTTCTCTGAGTAGATCATCAAACTACACCAAATCTTACCAAAGTCATTAGACATCCATGTAATCCTGGTTATCGTCTGTACCATGGAAGCATGCAGAGAATAGAATCAGTGAATTTTGAGGCTGCCACGGAATATTTGTTGTGTAAATATTCAAGTCTAGCCCTACAGTAAATGAAAAAGTTAGGAAGTATCATACTCTTTTAGCTGCCTCCAAATGTGCTGGACTCAGCTGGCATTAATTTTTTTCTTAATATTGGGTGTTATTGTCAGTTAGACAGCAAACAATAAATACATTTTCCTTTGTTAACAAGGTTGCCAGCACAACATAAGAGCTCATTTTTTAAAGCTGAGATTTCTCTATTTGTCTCCAAAATGTGTTTTTCAGTTCTGGAGGACAGAACCATAATTCTGTAATCCTTTCATATTTTGTCATTTCAGGAGTTGCTGGCACATCTTGTATTTATGGACATCCCACAGTGAATGAACTACCCACTGCATTTCTTTTTATTACTATTTTTTAACTTTATTTTAAAAAAAAAAAAACAAAAAACAGTGCTCTGGCCAGTGTCAGAGCCACAGTGAAAAAGAGACAAACTGGAGGACAAGCAAGCATCTGAGGATGGAAATGCTTCTGGTATAGTCTGGATGGTGAGACAGGAGAATATGTCTTTTCTCTGTGATAAGGTAAGGGCCCATTTTCTTTAGCAGTTCAGGTAAAGTTTGCACTCCAACACAGAAATCTTAGGCTGCATTTTTCAGGAAGAAGGTTGTGTGCTAGGGATATCAGTTTATTAGAATTACATTCCCTTGTGCTTCACTTTCCCTCTGTACCAAATGTCAGGGTCTGTTTTTTGGCAGAGAAGTGACTTACTAGACCATAGCTCCCTCTTCCTGCTCCCTCCTTTCTCCCCAGCCCTGACGGATACCAAGCTGCCTTCCAAAATTTGCTCTGCTTTGCAGTTACATGTACATCACTTGCTGGAAGTCTCTAATCATAGGGGCCACATGGAAGAAGCTTTTGAAAAATATTAATGTTATATTTGTTCATAAGCATGTTCTATGTGAGAACAATGTTCTTTAGTTGAGAACTTTTATTTAAGCTGTGAAATAAATACTTCAGCCTTGAATTAAGGTTGTTCAACCTCCTGCTTCTCCCCTCTTCCTTTTATATCATGCCCGTGGGAAATAATTCCTTGTGTTCAAAATGGTACAATCTTAGGCCATGATGACAAATTATCTGTCTTTTAGGAACATACCTCATTTGGTACATGGTCAGATAGAGCTGAATGAGTGAGCAGCCATGCTTGCTTCTTGCTTAGCATAAAGCTCCAAAGGTCTATTAACATCACCAGCCAAAATCCAGTAAGATGATCATTATAAATTTTCCCAAGGGTTGTTGCTGGCAGTCACCCCTACAGTGTCCTGGTGAATCACCAGCATGTTTTGACCCAGTTTAAAATTTTCAGGCCTGGTGTTTGATCGCTACTTAATATAACACAATCCCGTAGATTTCAAATGCAGCCATGAATGCTGTAGCGCTTTCACACACCAGTCTACTTAAACAAGGTGCTCAGAAAACTAAAAATGCAAATTTGCAACTATCTGTGAAAAATTTGGCTTAAATGAGTTAAATCACATCACAGGAATCTGTGGTACAAGTAAGATTGAGTTACTTGGTATCATGTTTATCTCTTACAGATGACTGAAAAACAATAAACCTGAGGTTAGGAAAACTCTCTCTCCATCCATCTGTTCACCTGCCTTGACAATGTGTGAACCTGCTGGGCAGTTTCAGCCCAATTTCACAGAAGGTCAGTGATGTCAAAGATAATTAACAGTCTTCAAACTGTGCACACTTGGATAAAGGTAAGGACTCAGAACGGGCTCAGACACAACACCAGCCATTCGCTTGGGCAGAGAAGTTGCAGAAAAAGAAGCAGGAAAAGGGGGTTTAAGGAGTGAAAGGCTGGAAACCATAGGAAAACAGTTTTAAAACAGAGAAAGCTTAGGGGAAAAAGAATAATTGATTATATCTTTAAAGACTGCACAAGAATATACCAACAGAAAAGGTGTGGGTAGTAAATTAAACCTGTAAAAGGCTGCTTCAATCTTGCCATTTCCTACTTTATACATGTTTGATGCTCGAACCTTAGAAACCTTGCTTTTAACAAGGTATTTTTCAAATCTAATCTTTACACGTACACAGATGGGAGCGGCAGGACTAGGAGCACTTGCAAAGCATTTCTGACAGCAGTGTCGTTCCTGCAACTGAGGGTTTGAAAGATGTCGTTCTTGACATTGCCTTATTAGTGAATTGCTAAATCTGGCATATTGAAAATTTACAGTTCAACTGTATTATTTGAAAGCAAGAAACAATTACTGAATTTGCTTTTAGAAATGCTTGAGTGATAGATAGCAGGATGTGCAAAGTACAACAGCTTTTTCATGTTGGTGCAGCTGGGTCCCGAGTTATAAAACTTATTATTTTATGAATTTCAAATAACACATTTAATGCCTTGTATCTTGAAAGAACTGAACAGACAAGGTTCAAATGATTTCAACAGACTGACTTACAGATAGCAAAAGGGCAACAAAGTTCTATTTGAGCATTTTTTCCCTAGTATTCCTTGTTCTTATAGGAAAAATATTAGACTTCGAAATTTATCGTTTCAGGAACTAGATGATAATAGGCTGAAGAAAAAAAACACCACCACAAGATATCTGTCGTTATTCAATGTTGTAATATATGAGCCTGGGGAGAAAGACACAGCTGTAAGCCTCTAAGTTGCACATACAAACTACAGTCATAGGAAGGCAAGTGCTAATTACACATACATCTCTGCTTGTCTTTCTATGTGTATGTACACCTGGTCATTTACGGAGATTAATTAGGAAAAAAGCCATTCTGAGAAAAAAAAAGAGATTTCAAAGGTCTTAGATTGAAATTCAAGGCAAATACAGACAGTCCCAGGCTCTCGCAGACTGCGATGCTGTGGGCTCCCAGGGTCCAGGTCGCCATGATGAATTTGACATATGTTAATGTAGGTCTTGAAGCCTAAGGTAGAAATTTGCATCTGTGCATGACCAGGGCAGGAATTAAAAAGTACCAAGAGGATGATACGGAGAAAAGAATAAACAAAATAGTGGTGCAAGAAGCATAGATCAGATGGAGCTTTTGCAAAGTCAAACATCAAAAACATCCTGGAGTTGCCTTACTAACTACATGGGTTAACTTGTTACTCCTTTTGAGTCCTAAGTTGTGGCTGAGGGGTTTGAGTCAATATGACAACAGAGAGAATGAAAACATCATTCAGTGGCAATAAAGTCAAGTGTGCCTGAGCGGTTTTGTCTCTCTCACAATGCTCAGAAAGGGCAGTTTGAAAAGCAGCAAGCACCACCCAGGAATTTGTGCTCTAAATCGCCCAGCAGGCCTGGCCTTGCCCCCTACAACCACCAACCCAATTCAGAAGCACTTTCTCTTGAGATATAAGGTTTTGCTGCTCTGTTTTCCCACTAGCAGGAACCAACATAATATGAGAAGGAATAATATAAGAATTGCAGACAATGTTTCCAGATTCTCTTTAAGAGAGGAAAATGCAGAGGGAATAACTGACAAAGAAAAGGAGACATTGTGAATGGAATTGACATATCAAGGTATTCGCATAAGTGTTTTGACAGTTTTTAACCCTCTCTGAAACTCCAGATGGGGTTTTGAAAGCAACAGAGTTGGCTGCCCACAGCCAGGTCAGTACTTCATCATTTCTAACAAGGTGGCATCACTCAACCGAGCAGAAATCGACTTCTCTTCTGTAGAATCTAACAGCCAAGCAAAATCCACAGGAGCTCCTTATAGTTCATAAATACAGTCAAGTTACAAACCCATGATTTAAAGGCCTTTAAAATCACTGACTATTCAGGCATGTACTGTGATAAACTGCCACACGATTTAATTATCTTCCACAGCATCAATTTAGCATGATCCCTTGAGACATGCCACTGCACTCTTATCTTTACACTGGGAAAATGGTTCAGTTACATCCTCTTCAGCCCTTTGGATACAGAGGAAAGGGACGTTCATTGGTCACGTGCCCCACTCAAGTACCAGACACCAGTATTCATTTTTGGCAACTTGTCCTTGCCACTGTTTTATTGTGTCTGTGACAGTTACGAGATCTGGGTCCCATCGAAGAGCAGCAACCAAGGTGGGGGAGAATGGAGGAAGCCCCCAGGCATGTACAGGGGCCAGGCTGGCTTCACTCCCAGCAGGACACTTGCCCTGCCTGTTCTTTGCCTTCTTCTCTGCCACACTTTCCCTGCCTGGAAAGCAGTTTCCAAAGGGAGAATGCTTCTATCTCATCGCCTTACATAACCCACTGGCAGTTATGCAAAGAGGCTAGGAAAGTATTCAGAGATACTTTCACTTAAGGAAAACTTTGTTCCCACACATTTCACAGAGACCAAGCTCCTCTTGATTGATCCCACAGTAAAATCTCATAGCTGGTGCGCAACAGCCTCGGTAAATATTGTGATGACAGAAGCTCACAGAACCTTGTGTGAGACTATAAGAATAGCATATGGTTTCATTGCAAAATAAAGCAAAGCCGACCAGAAAAAAAGACTAAACCCAACGCTACCCCTTAGTTCACAACAGATCAAGGGAAAAACATAAGGTGAACATACTCGACAGCAGAACATTTGGGATTATGAATCCAGAACAGCAAAAGAGAAATCACAAACTTTTTCTGTTGTGGAGATGTTTATGAAGAAACCCTACATCTGAGCAGGCCAAACTTTGCAACAGCTTGGTTCCAGACCTAGTGCTGCAGCTCAGAGTTATCTGCCTATTGCAGAGTACGTTGCTTTGAAAGAAGCATTCTGTTTCTCTGACGTCCTCTCCATGCCCAAGGTTGTCCTTTAATCTTGCAGCACAGGTTAATTCTGCCTGGATGCAGGGCAGTGCACCAGCAGCACATGAGGTTTGAGCTGGGCAACCAGGTCCTGCAGACATGCTTGCTTTAGCTGTCGGTTGCAGAGGCTCCTGCTGGGTTTTTAAGAAAACCTGATCCTCCTTATAAGGGGGCAAAGCCAACACTCACATACTGTAAAATTCATTAAAAGCAACAAGGCCGGCAGGCGCCCAACAGAAAGGTTTTCACCTTTCAAAAATTCAAACCCCAGATCCCTGGAAATAACTGAACAGCACTCAAGGTAGTGACGCTGAGCAAGCTTCTAAACAGCTCTGGAACTCAGGGAAGCATATGGATACAGGGAGATGGGTGCATTAGGGCTGCAAAGTCAGCACTGTCCTCTTCCCTTGCTTGGCTGAATTCCTGTGAAGGAAATTATTTTCCCAGTACAGTTTGGGAGTCAGTGGTTTTATGGATAATCCCTAAATGATTGTTATTAATATTACTAATATTATCTCTGAAGACCCTCTTGTCCAAGTTCTGTCTCATATCTTACATGGCTTTCAGAAAATTATTTAAGTTTGTTACATTCAATCAATATGAACTGCAGCTTATTCAAGTGCATAAGGAATAGTGTAAGGAAAAAAATCATTTATGTGAAGGAAGCAGTCAGTTACTCCACTGATGTGTGCTGTTCTATAGGCTTTTCACTGTCAATCAGTGTCACAGCTTTTCATCTCTTTTTCCGAACCAATGCACATTATTTCATGCAGTTCAACTGGTTTTAGCCTGGCAGCACTCTGTAAACAAAGCTGCCCCTTGTCAAACAGTTAACTTCTTCCCCTTTGCACATCACCTCTGAATATTGCTGGAGAAACAACAAGCCACCGGCAGTGGTTACTGGCACAGATAGGCACCAGAAGGCAATCTAACCATCTCCATTTCATGTCAATGCAAAATGCAGCTGGAGAATAGAAAGTGCATTTGTAGCCTGGGAGCCATCTAAGAGCAGAGCAAGGTTCACAGTATCCTCCTCTGGAACCCTGGGCCAGGAGGCAAACTCATTACTTGTGCAAAGTTGAGTTATTTTGAAATGTCAGGACTGAAGAGGGATTTGGTGGTGTGGGGTTTTGGTGGGGTTTTGTTTGTTTTTTCAAGTAGTTAAGTACCTAATTGAGGAGCAATCTGACGTGGAAGAAGCAGCAGTCTCCTGCACTCCTGCACTGATTTTATCTGCATTGCCCTTTGAGCATTTTGCTGCAATTTTTCCCCAGCTAGTGGTTTCAGGAAAGTTCTTGTTTAACTAGTAGAGATATAACCATATAAGCTGTTGAAGACCCTTTCCTCTTACAGCTGGGTTCTTGAATCTCTGAAACAGCCCCTGTTGCACCAGAGCTCTGTTTATGCAGACTGCCACAGACTCTGACAAAGGCTGTGCTGAAAACAGGCAATAGTTGTGTCCCTCCAGACAGAAAAATAAAAGCCACATTCAATCACGACCTCCTCAAGAGGGTCTTGCTTGAGCGAAATAGTGCTGGAGACTCGTGAAAGCCTTGCAATGTCCTACCCAGCTGGGAAATGCACTCACTGCACAAAAGACAACTTAGCTCATTCATGCTGTACAGCAACATTCACATTTTTCCAGCTCAGTGACTCTGATATGCAGACATGAGTAAAGACAGAGCGGAGAAGAAAGATATTTCAGCTTTTTCCTCCAGGCTTTTAGCTCTAAGACAGTATTATCCAGTGATTAGGTTACTGCTATCCAGAAACAGCTATTATTGTTGGATATGACCTTTTCCAGGTTTCCAGCATCAGGTAGTTGCTAAAATTCATTGTGCCTCAGTTCCCTCATCTATAAAATGGGTGTGAAAACCACTTTTAAATATGAGGACAGAACATGTTTAAAATGCTGGGATGTTTTCCTATCAATGACTCTGTGGAAAGGCAAACTATTTCTATTTGCAAGCTGCCAGTATCTTGTAAGTGGATCTGTAGTCTCTTCAAATACATGGCAGAACTTTGTTGTGACTGGGTAAATAGTTTTATTTGTGTCCACCAGAAAAAAACTCCACATAGAAGCATGCCCTTCAGGTTCACATCCTTCACTAAAATCAATCAACAATATAGGATCAAGCCCTAGTAAACAGCTTTAGAGGCACTTTGTAGATTGATTTGCTCAGCCAAACTGTTACTTAATTTAATATAAAGAAATGTCTTGTCCCATCTCAATTCACACAGCTCCAGATGGATGTCATGAAACCTCCCATCTTCCAGCCCTGGAAGAAAAAATAGAAAAGATAATTCATTTTATTGCTTTCTAGTTCAAAACCAGCTTCTGTCTCTGAGTCAGATTTCCCCTGAACTCTACAGAAAGAATCAACTGGAGCACAGGCTCACCTCAGCCTGTGGACTGCAAGTATCCCGGGAAAGAGAATAAGGACCTCGACAGTACCTGAAGAAACTGTCCTTTCAATCCAAATACAACCCTGACCTGGAAGAATAAAATCAGAAGATACACATATCTGCTTAACTCATCAGCTGGTTAACATATTAATTTTTCTCATAGTATTTTATTATTTATAATGTTTGATTTGAATAAAAAATAAAATTGCACCAAGCACGGAGAAAATTAATCATCATTTTTATAGAATCTGGGAATGCAGGAATGACAGTGTGTCCTGGCTTCAGCAGTAGCAGTCATTTTTTCTCCTTAGTAGCTGGTGCAGCGCTGTGTTTTTGACTTTCAGCCTGGGAACAGTGCTGATAACACCGATGTTTT